>JAFLJL010004216.1:0-17571 GCA_018398815.1 Conus ventricosus | reverse complement strand
TTTTTTTCCAAACAATTTAACCATGAAATTTTTTCTAAACCTTTAAAAATTTTTTTAAAAAATTTCATACCCCCCCTGTGTCTATTTTTTTTTCCCCGAATGTATTTGTGTTCTGCTCCCGCTGCATGAGTGGTGTGTGTGTGGTGGTGTGTGTGGGGTGTGGGGGGTGGGGTCTGGTGTGTGGTGTTTGGTTGGGGTGGGTTTGGGTTTTGTGCCGCGGCCTGCTATGTGTGTTGTGTGTGTGTGGGTGGTGTTGGTGGTGGGGGTTTTGGGATAATGCAAGACAGGAATTTTTTTTAATGTGTCTTTTTAAAAATTTTCTTTATTTTTTTCTATTTCCCTCTTTTCTTCGTGCCCATAAAAATAGTGAAACGACATCCTAAGAACAACACTTGGATGAGCAATTCAAAAACAAGAAAGATAAAATCTTTAATGGCCGACTACCTAAACGATGTGGAATAGAAACAACTAAGATAAAAACTCAAGGGACGATTTTTTCATGACAAGAAAGTTATCACCGTAACAGACCAAAAGCATGGAAGCAAGAAAGATGAAAAGAAAAAAAAACCCATAGTTTTAAAACTCACGTTTTCTTGAAGAAATAAATGAGGCATTGGGAAGATGTGGGTGAAGTGACGAACCTCAAAAGGGTAATGCGGGGTGTTAATAAAAGTGTGTAGTGTAGTAGTAGTAGTAGAAGAAAAAGGAGGGGGAGGAGGAGGAAGAGGGGTTTTTGTTTTAGGTTCCATGTGCAGTTTGGGGGGGGGGGGGGGGGGGGGGGGGGGGGGGGGGGGGGGGGGGGGGGGGGGGGGGGGGGGGGGGGGGGGGCGGGGGGGGGGGGGGGAGAAGTTTGTCCATTTTTTTTTTCCCGAAGTTTTTTGCTCTGCTCCCGCCCCTGCATGAGTGTGTGTGTGTGTGGGTGTGTTGGTGTGTGGTTTTGTGTGTTTGGTTTGTGGTTTTGCGTGGGGTGTGTGTGTGTGTGTGTGGTCTGTGTGGCGGCTGCGTGCGTGCGTGCGTGCGTGCGTGCGTGTGGTGTGTGCGGTTGTTGTGTGTGTGTGTGTGTGTGTGTGTGGTGTGTGTGTGTGTGTGAGTGTGTAGTGTTGTGTGTTCGTGGAGTAGTGGTGTGTGTGTGAGTTGCGTGAGAGTATGTGTGTGTGTGTGTGTGAGTGAGTGGAGTGAGCGTGTGAGTATGTGTGTGAGTGTGTGTTTGTGTGTTGTGTGGTGTGCTTGTGCGTGCGTGAGTTGTAGAGTAGTGTGTGTGTGTGAGAGGTGTGATGTGTGTGTGTTGTTAGGTACCTCTGTGCGTGTGTGTTGTTGATTAGATGGGGGGGTGGGGGTCGGTTGAGGGAGAGATGTTTTACGGTGGCTCATAGTCAATTTCTATCCCCGTTGATTTCTAAAAAAACCGGCAAATAAAAGAAAATGAAATAAAAAAGTAATTTTCTGTTCCATAACTCAATGAATTAGAAAGAGGCTTTCGAGAATAAGGTGATAAGAGTGCCCATTTGTTTAAGCTAAGTTGTCTTTTGATATTGCGGTTCAATGTGGTTTCGGACACCACTTTGTTAAAATAATGCTCTGTGTGTTGTGTGTGTCGGTGCGTGCGGTGCGTTCGGTGCGTGGCCGAGCTGCGTGCGGTGCGTGCGAGCGAGCGGATGCGGAGTGGTGTGATTCGTGCGTGCGTGCCTGTTGCTGTGCGTGCGTGTGGGGTTTGTGTGTGTGTGGTTTGTGGGTGTGGTGTGTGGTGTGTGTGTGCGTGGCCGTCGTGCGTGCTGACGTGTCGTGTGTGTGTGGTGTTGTGTGGTTGTTGTGTGTGTTATTTGTGCAAGTGGCGTGCGCGCGCCACACTATGTGTCGTCCTTTTCCCGCATTAATTTACTGTGATGTTTTCAAGCATGAACGGGTAATAACTGGTAGCTGTCGGGCAATATGAATGTGACCGCTGTGAACTGGGGAGTGGTGTCTGCAGACACCTGAAGACAGCCTGCACACACAGTACCGCTGCAAGCTCTGCTGTAGCTTTCTGAGCGTCAGCTATCTCCTACGCTCCATTATTGAGTCCATGGTAGTGGCCTAATCAGCCTAGTGATTCTGACATTTACTTCGGCAAGGAAATTGGTTCATTAAAAAGACCAATGACAATGAGATCAGTTCCATTACGTCAGATTTCTCTCTCACTCTCTCTCTCTCATATCTCTCTCTCTCTCTCGTCCTCTCACTCCTCTCTCCTGGCTCGCTCTCGTCTCCTCTCTCTCTCCATCACACACGACACACATACACACACACACCACACACACACACCACACACCACACACACACCGCGCAGCGCCGCGCAACGCAGGCACCGCAGGCACGCACGCAGGCACGCAGGCACACACGCACGCACGCACATGCACGCACGCTACGCACTCCCCAACACACACAACACACCAACACACGCCACGCACTCACCACGCACGCATGCACAACACCAGCACACCACACACACACGACACTCACACACCCACACACACAGGCACACACACGCACACACACACACACAGAGGCAACACGACACACACACACACTACCACACACACGCAAGCAAATCAAAAAACAAACAATCAATGTTGCGAAGACCTCCAGTAGACAACTAGCAAACTATTTACCGTTTTTTGGTAAAAGTAAGGTACCTATATTTACCGGGGGAAGCAGAAGGGGACACTCGCATCAGTGCAACCGATCCAGTTAGGAGTGTTGATCCATATGAAATAAAAAGAATGTAAAAATGAAACCGCCGTGTATTATTTCACTAGAAAACTGACACAACAAAACACCACTCCCCAGCTCAAAAAGATCTTTTGTGAAGGAATAACAGCCAAGAAATCGCATCCAGACACGTTTCCGCTTAATTAATTTACGTAAAAATATTTGAGTTAAAATGGAAGCTCAAAAGGAAGCACAGAACGTAAACAATAAATGATAATGGAAGAGACCTTGAAAAAAATACGGGAATCAAATGATAAGAAGTTCTGTTTATTTAGGGAAAACATTTGCGAGGCTGAATCAGAGATTTCTAAAACATCCAATCAACACCTAGCAACCCAAAGTCCAAATTGGGGCAAAAGAATATCTTGAAATAATAAAAGAGAACGAGCACATCAAGCAAACATGAAAAAAGATTTAGCTGAATTGGATGAAGATATGATAGAACTTATAATATCAAGTTGATGAAAAGTTGTAAACCCCTCGTGAAGCCCTCCGGTGAAGAAGATATATAATATAAGATGCTTAATTAATTAGCAGAAATATATTGGAGTCTAAAAATGGAAGCACAGAACAAAACAAGAATGAAACAGGAAGAGACCTTGGAAATGTTACAAGAATCATTTGAAAAACATTCTGTTTATATAACATATAATTATGAGATTAATCAATACATGCAAAACATCCCAGATCACTACAACCCAAAATCCCAAATTTTGATTATCAGAGTAGGGGAAAAGAAATCTTGACAATAATAACAAGAAATACGTGTCACATCAAGCTGAATTGGATGACGATATGATTGACTTATATTAAAAGTTGAAGAAACATAAAAACCCCTCGTTAAGCCCACGGAGAAGGAATCAATATAAATGATGCTGTTCCTCCAGTGTCCAGATAGCATATGAGAAACTCTGGATCAACAAATACTCTGTTTTTGTGTATGATCTATCTAATGACTTCTTTGTTAACCACCGTTGGTGTATGCTCTCATGTAGAGTTAGATCGTAGTTTTACGTTGTCCATGATGGGAAGACGTATGTTACTATGAACATTGCTTCTTTTAGTTGACATGCCATAAGTCTTACTGCTCACCACGTGCGAGATATACCCTTTGCTTTCTTCTTAATGATTTCTCCTGGCTCGAAATTACTGTACATTTCGACCTTAAACCAACAAACAGTCCTTGGAATGCACCCCTCTCCAGATAATTCCTCCTTTCATCATTCCTAAAACCTTCTTGTTAACCGTTGAATGCAAAGGCGAAATCATTAGGGTAATCAATTATCTACCATCCTGCATGCCCTTTAGCTACTTCTAATTCCAAGTCTAATATTGATGTCTTCAGTAGGATATCTATAACAAAACTATCGTTTGTATCTCGTGTAAGTACACTGGACCTGATACGAGGGTTTAAAGTAGTTCCATAAAGACATTCTAACAAAAAAAGCTTTGATTAATTCTAAACAGTAAAACCCAATAAATACAGGTTTTTCCAATTTGACTTTCTTTTTTTTATTCAATCATTATACGCAAAAAGCTGATCATGAAAATTACTTCTAAAGTCCTGAAAATAGATTTTGAAGTCAGCTTAATTGCTTCGTTCTACTTTGGTGACCAATCTAGACCATCTTTACCGCTTGTGCGGATTTCTTCCATAGTCTTTCCTGAACAGCAGTGTGTTGCATCAGCTTTGAAAAAGTCTTTTTCTGAAGCAATCTGAGGATTTAGTTCTAGAAGATCAGGCGTTCTTCATGAAGTATGGTTTCATGACTGTTTTTTGATCAAAACTAATTATACGATGAACAGCTGTCAACTTTACAACCATGACATAAAAAAAATTGTAGAAGTCTGTAATGACAGACAAACTATTTTTGCCTCGAAGATAAGGCACAAGTTTAGGAGGCTCTAGTATTTGCCATCTTTCGACTTTCTGCAGCTAATAGTTTGAATCATAATTCAGGTCATGGGAGTTCCTGAGGATATTCCAATCAACTCTAGAATGAAACCGAGGCTTAGAGTCAGCGTTAAACTGGATCAACCACTTTAATGCCTTTTGAATATTATTCGTACCGCCGGCCAGTGTACATTTTAAAGTTCGTAATGGAAGTGATTGGCGACCTTAGCCCCAACCCATACAAGATGAATGCAACTAAATTACATGAGAAGTTAGGCCTTTTACTTTGGATCATCGTCGTCCAGTATTTGTTTGTTTGCTTACAGAAATGATGGCGAACGCATACTAATATCCTCCCCGCAATCCTTTATTCAAATCATCTGAATCATTGTAGGTCAGACAATAAATCAATCTGTACTCCTTAAAACTTTAGAAAGCGTCCCCAGCTCATCCCGGGCGTCAGAAATATAATGCGGCTAGGACACAGCTGTAATGATTCAATGCAGGTCTATCTATAATATTCAAAACCGTCCGCCAACAAACATGTAACAGCCATCAAGAATGCATCAAGATAGTCTCCCATCGTTTTTACAATCTAACTGCTGCCACGCATCTTGAGCATGCTGGTAAACATAATCCTCTTTAAGGCCCCTTTCCTCTAAGACTAGAAATAACGCCCTATTAGAGGAAGCGTTGTCTTCTCAAACCTTTCCAACAGTTTTCATGTACTCATAGAAGGTAAACGCCCTTTCCTAACAAGAGTTGGGTCAAAATAATCTTCTGTTATTGGGCAGGAACTTTAAGGACATAGCAGTGACTCTAATGACCCCATCATGTGCTGCATCGAGTCATACAAAGACATGATATTTAAAGTGAACCATGAACTTTCTGATGACTGACAAATGCATGTATCCTGAAGGCCGTCGTCACTGCTTTCATTTATAAGATGAGAGAGGTCGTAACCCACGCAAGTTATGAAAGAAGATGGGCAGCTTCCAGTCTTAGAGAACAAACTTAGTTGAAAATTGCCATTTACTGAGCGCTGCTCTCCTCTGAACTTTCCGCTAATGTGATCAATGGTCTCTTACTGTCGGATTGGCTTCCTCGCTGTTAACCGTAGTTCTAAACCGCAAATCCAACAATGTTGGGCTGAGTCATACTGTTGTTGGTCTTCGGGCGACTTTTATGATTTCAGATAAGTTTAGATTATTAAACAGGCGTTACGCACTTGCTGCATGCGTTCTAAGAAAGAATTCTGCAGCATTGGGTCCTCTATATAAATCTGGTTTTGAATGGGCGCCATCCGACCTGGCAACAATGAAGGGCAAATGAGCAAATCTGATGATTACTCACAAAGGCTGTTTTGGGAAGTTTCTGTGGCGTCGGGGCCTTCATAAGGGACAATAAGCGACTCGAAGTCTGCGTAAAACTATGTATGGACTTGTTGGGAGTTTTTTCCAGTTCTTAAAAACTAACTTTAGATCCAGGTGGGGGCGTAAATTTGTCTGTATTACAGTCAACTGGGCTGATACAATGTTTTCTTATGTTCACATCGCGGGTTGAACGGTTGGAATTCTTGTTAAACATTTTCTACAGAATTCTTGTTTGTTTCCCATTTTTTGAAGTATGCTGCATTAGTTTACTCATGTGCGTATCAATGTGAATGTGGTAGCCCTGCTGGTGAAAACATCAGTAGTTAAATCCACATGGCTTTTGTCTGGGTTGCCAATCGATGGGCTGTTTTTTAGATACTTTGATGGCTGTAGATTCGTTTCCTCCTCATCCCATGACTGTGTAGATATTAAAAAGTTATTGGTTTGTTTTGTTCTTCAAACGATCAATTTTTTTCCACGCTAACAGGGAAAAGGGTATTCCACTAAAGTTTAAAATCATTTATGTAAGGTTTGTAGATACTCTCTCTGCGTTTTTGCGGACGAATGCAGACTTGCAAGAACACACCACATAAAACATTTGTTGTCTGAATTCTTTATGTTTTGAACTGCTCTTTTTTGTGACTAATGCTGGGGCAGCGGAAAAGTAAGCCTTTCCTACCCAAACGGGTCAACTTAGCCTGTTTAATAATCTGACTCTAGGGCCTTCGCCCTCTGACCACCCAGAGCCTCTCATTTGGCTTCTTCAGCTGCCACATCAAACTGTGGGAAGCAGTTTTGGGCTGCCCCAACCGGGTGTTTAAGTCATTTAGAAAAAAATAGTCTGTTGTTTAGTTGAGAAACCCCGACTTCTAGATTTTCTTATTTATTGTTATATAGTCGATTAAAACAGCTAACATTACTTCAACTGGCGGGTCTATTGTTAGTTACCGGAACTTGAGAAATAGCATGAGCAACACCTTGCCTGTACGTTTGTTGGGTCAATGACTTCTAGATTAACATCATTTAAAGCTTTTGACAAACGCTTTTCCCTTAAGCATTCCTTCAAACAATTCGTCCGGTCCTTCATATATCTTATCCATGTTGAGTTTCTTTTCTAACTCAAAATATTTATTAAATTAAAAAAAAAAAACTTAATCAGAATCAATATCAACGGTCTTTTTGTGCTTGGACTCATAAACTAAAGTATAAACGCCTTTTAATGTTGTTCATGTGAGCTGTTTAGAACAGAGTTTAATGTCTCGTTTACTTTTTTAAACATTCCTTTTTAAACCCGCTCGGTGTCTGGCTGTTGAGAAAAACTTGCCCTCGCCTTTTTTTGAAGATCAAACATTTGTCTTTTAATAGTCATCGAAATCGCCTGTAAACGACTAAATTCTTCATCCGTGATGTTTGAGTCAACTAGCGCTTTATTTATTGTCATTTGAACGAACTAAGTTTAGCTGTTATTAGTTGAACCATAGCTGTGTGCTTTTGGAGTTTAGTTTTTTAATTTTTTGCCAGCAGCACTTACAGCCAATGAACACAGGCCGAGGCTAAAGACAAACCGCCTAGAGGTAAAGCTGCGGGCGCACCAACACCTGTTGCTAAGAGACCAACACTTGTCCCTGCTGATGCAGCACTAATAATCGATGCTCCAGTATTAACATATGTAACAGCATTAAAGCAGCAGAATACCTTCGTTTGGTTTTGCTGTATTTTGAAAGGTCCTGCTCTAGTTTTTGTTGCATTTGTGTAATGTTGGTTAATCTGAAGGTTTTTATGTCAGGAGTTTCTACTATCCCTTCTTTGGCGGCTCTGGCGCTGTAGGCACATTTGGATAAACCTGAACAGACATGCTTTTTTTTAAATAAAAAATAATTTAGTATTGTATATCTTTTAATCTGTTATCTTGAATATTCAGCTGCGCATCATATATTAAAAACAAATGTACATTAACTGGTTTAATCGCCGTCTTTTTCTTTATCAATTTGAATTTTTATTCCGTCTTTAACAGTTCTCCCCACTTCCATGCAACTGATTATCCTCTGTCGATCTTAGGTCAATCCACAAACCGTATTTGTTGTTAAATAATCATCGAGTCTAACACTGTGAAGGTGTAGATCTTTAGACACAAGGTCTACTGTTGGACTTCTACACCTCCCACCCCCAAACAATTTTCTTATTTCGTCAAAATGATGATAAGGTCTAAGCCCGCTAGCGTAGATTTGGTTAGGACTACCCTCAATTGAACATTGTACTTTCGTTATTTTAGGATTAATAAACTTTTCACTTCCTCTTTTGAATGGTTCTTCATCTTCACGCAGCAATAAAATACCTTTAAGCGATCTTGCTGCGGCGCTAAAACTAAAATTCCATATAGCGTCATTCTTGCTTCTGGGATATGTTGTATGATGAATCACTCTTTCGTAATATATTGCTAATTTTGACTGATATGTTGCTCAATCAGCCTTGCTAAATTAGAGTTGCTAACAACGTCAAACTCTAACGAGATGTCAGAAATGCTGTACTTTGCTTCGGTGTCTGATGATCTGATAACACGTTTGTATTCATTAAAAGTTAGTTCATATGACAATCTGTCTTTTAATGCTCCTTGAAGGTATGGCGCATGCGCTTTTAACAACTCAAAATCTAAGGGAATAGAAAAGCGATTTCCATACGCAAAATTTACAGCTACATACTTTTTGCCGTCTTTAGCATCTGAGGCGCCTATTCTATGTTTTAGTGCTTCTTCATTTTCGATTCCTTGAAACGCAAAGTCAGCCCTTTCATTCCCGGTTAGCCATAGATCAGAATAGGTTAAAAATATGTCTGCATTGTGTAAAGAAAATATTTCTTGCCCCTCAAGTTTTATAGAAAAATTTTTTTAACGATTGCCCGTCCAGATTCTGGACAACTGTCCTGTTTGGGTCTGCTGCTGATTCGAGTTCTATTTGAAAGTAAGTTGCGCAGAGCCTGGCACAATCACTTCATCCGCTCCTAGGTCTGGAAATTTGACAGTAAGAATTTGATCTGCATCAATAGTAGACGGATTATTTGGAACAGTAATATTCTGTTTATTTCCCTTCACGCCAAAGGGCTCTTTCAATCTTCTATGCGGGGCAAGAATTGAACCATATGTTTGCGACATTTTTATAAAAAAAAAATAAAAAGTTAATTATTTAAAAACATGGCAGGAATTGAAGATGTAGATTATGATGATTTTGATCCTGGAGACGACATGAGTGAAACGGCTCCTTTGATACAGCAATCGCTCAACGCTCTCATTGCGGCGTGAATTAACAGAAAGTACGGTCGGAGCATTGTACCAAAGTTTAGGCTTAAAACCCCCCGAATTTATAGATCCTAATGAATTTTGAAGTAAAAGATGATGGCCATTTGTAATGTAAAAACGATCAAGGAGAACATGTTCAGCTTACAACTAAACGAGACCCATCAAAGTTTTTAGCCGTGGGTTCAATTAGACAAAAACTTAGTGTGAGAGAACAAAATCGCCTTGGCATTGCTAAACCAAAATTAGATAGGGAGCAGTTGCTAAACTTCAAAACACACTACAAGAACTCCCGACAGATAGCCAAATACAAAACATAGAACTCAAAGATTTAAGTCAAACAGCGGACAAAATAATGCAAGCAGAAACCATTTTTTGAGAAGAAACAGCATTAAAAACTATCCACGACCCGCCGATCCCCGAGCAAGACCTAATGGCCCTTAATCATTCTTTAAGACCCATCAGAGACGAATTAAAAAAAAAGTCGGCAAAAGTGGATGAACTAGATGAGCGTATAAAAAAAGAAGAAGAAAAACTCGCTGATGCTGATGACAACAACTTAGGACTTGATTGTTAAAGAAGAAATAAACCAAAGAATAAAAGAACTTAAAATACAAAGATCAGCAATACTAAAAGAGTTGTCTACTTACCAAGAACAATTACGATCTCAAGCGACCAGAATAAGGAAACTATCAAAAAAAATTTATATGAAGACACAACACTAGCAGAACGAATAAAAACACTGTTTAGCGAGCAAGGAGTCACATTAGTAAGCGTTATAACAGCCTTAGGATTTGCAATAAGTACACTGGTGATGGCTATTACGGGTGGTGGTGGTCAAGGGCCGGTGCCTCCACCACCATCGCCTCCATCACCACCTGATAAATCATGGTAAAAAAACAGCTTGATCATCTTGCGGATTTATTAAAAAAAATTAGCCGGTAAAGCTATAGACTCTTTACCGGTATATTAGGGGGTGTTACTAGCTGGCTTTTGTCTACTGCAAGCAAAGTAGTTGGCTTTATGGCCGAGCACTTATGGGCATTAGTTCTCTTAATAGTCGGGTTAATTTTTAGTAAGATAAAGACCAAGTAATCCTAGGCCAGTTAATCCAAAACAAGCGCTGTCTTTTCATATTCATGGTCATTATTTTTTTTGACTTCTTCAACGGTCTTTAGGCTTTGGGCCACAGGGATTGGATGACTTATTCTTGGGGGGTCAACTTGTTTGTTTACTGCTTGCAATATTACTGTTCAGAATTTATTTCGTTTTTTTTTCCCGACCTTCTGTTCATTGCCTGCCACAAGGATTTCATTATTGTAGTTTATTATTGTACCTATCTGGAGTCTGAGGTCAGAAGGCAGCATGTATAAACCAGTGCCAACAGCAAAGTCTACTTTCGATCTTGCGTATTGTAAAACATTTTGGTACCTTTTAATACTTGAAGGTAAATCAACTGTAGAATTAATGGCGTCCTCTAAATTTGCTAAGTATTGTTTTTGTGCATCAAAACCAGTAAAAGGATCAGTTATGCCCGATCTCGTTTGTGCTTGCGAACCTAGCAAACACCAAACGTAAGTACGAACAGAGTCGTTTATTCGTTCTATTCCTGCTTTAGTTAGGCCCTTAGAAGTGTCTAAGATAAATGTTGTCCATGCTGTTTTATGCTCTTGCTCTATGGACCCGAGGTGAACAGCTGTGCCTGAAGAGAAAGATGTGTAAGGAGGCTTCCAGGCATAGTTATACTTTCTGTGCACGCCCCAAAAATAAGGGGTGCCTAGACCTTGATTAAGATCCAACTTTTGTCTAAAGTCTGTCTTAGCCTTAATATTGAATTCGTTACAGATCCTTTCAAAAGCCTTCATGTCTATTCTGTTGCTGAATGGATTAAACGGTTTGTCATTTGGTAATGGCGCTTGCAGTTCAGTCAAAATACGTCTGAAAGTGTAATAAAAATAAAATCTGTACACTGACCTCACCAAAGGATCAGGATGATTTAAATGATCACATACGACACTCCACACCCAGTTGATGCACAAAACACAGCAAAGTTTAACTGGTTCTGATAAAACTGCATCGGATGACTAAACCACACTTTCGGATGTGGTCGTTTTTAATAGGAGGGTTAAGATAGCTCTTCAATGGAGTACTAACCTTTACATTGAAAGGTGTCAGACTGAGTCACAGAAATGTCAAGAGTATCAGTTGTTATATAATTTTAAGATTGTAGTGCGGCCCAACAGAATATTTTGCATCAGTATATTTAAATGCACTCATTTTTATTTCGATTTAAAAAAATGTTTGTAACAATAACAACTCAAGACCGTCCTTCGTTTTTAGAACATGCTATTGATAACGATTGCGGGGCCAAAATGGTTGCACTTCATGAAATATTTTACAAAGTCGTATGGTTTAATATAAGTGAATCGAAGAATGATAATAAGATTAAAAAATATGATAATAGAGGACAATTAGTTAGCCAGTTAACCATACCTGATGGTTATTACGGGTTTTGCTCACTAAAAGAAGCAATGATAACTTGACATTACTCTCAAACTTAACAATGCAAATCTAAAAACAATGTTAACATTTAAACCTGAAAAAGAAAAAGAAGTAGGTTACTCTTTGATAAAGAGCTAGCTAAAATGTTAGGCTTTGCAACTAACAATCAGCCCCTCATAGTTTTAGTGTTACAACCAAACAAAAAAACTACTTATGAGGGAGAAAATCCGCTCGATCTTGCATTACATTCATTACTCTATTTCATTTAGACGAGCTAAGCACTGATGAAAACTTATATGATGGAAGGCCCTCAACTGTTTTAAGAGCTCTTCCATCAGGAAAGCTGCATATTGCGATTATGAAATTATACAATTCCCTAATTTACAGTTTAAAAGATTAGTTTGTGGGAGGGTCGGATCATTTAATATAAAAATCAAAGACAAAACGGGGAAAGTTGTGAAATGTGATAACCTACACATTGTTTTGAAAATAAAATAATAAGGTGTACTAAAAAATGTCGCGTGGGCCAGAAGAATCCGGAGTTACATTAGCGCCTGTGAGGTGTATAACTTTAGAATTAAAAGACCTTGCAGACGTTGCGGACTTTGAACAGAATGGTGAGATAGGCGCTTTGTATGGGTTTGAGTACACTAAAGATGGTGATTAAAACGCAAAGAGGTTGGCGACAATAAAAAGTTCCTAAACTAGAGCAACTGCGTAATGTAGAAGCAAATAATGCTGGCCAGTATGAATATAAAATAGTTCGAAAACCTGACAGCAAATGGCACTTAGAACCATATTTAGAATGGGAAATAAAATTGAATTCATAAGCCCCATTACATTTTTTTAGAGCCGTCAAAAAAAGTTTCAGAAAAGCACTCAACTCAGGTCCTTTACATATAAGTCTTATGCCAAGGACAATAGTCGGAAAGAGATTGAAATAACGCCGTATGAGAAAAAACAGTACATCCTCCACAGAAAAGAAACGGTTTTAAAGGAAGCTTCTACAAAATTACAGTTCTTTCCGCACAGGAAATTAGGAGACACTTCACAATGATATTTGAAATTTCTGTCTTTAAAGATGTGGAGAGGGATGGGGTTGTGGGCGTTAGTGACGTCCTTATAAAAGGAATTAATATTATCTGGCAAAACTTAGACTTAAACGTCTTAAAGTTACCATCGTCGTTCTTAACAACGGTGAGGATATTAAGGTCATAACAACAAGCAGCAAAATCAATGTTGACTTAAATAGAAACAATCTTACAGAACTGAATTGGATTAATCTTACACATTTAGCCTTATAGGGTTTTATTATACTGGGCTGGAACAGTGGTCAATACGGCACAGGGGAAACTAACGACAGGGGACTTCGCCTTCTGGAGTTTGCCTGCACCCAACGGCTCACCATTGCCAACACCCTTTACCCCCACAAACTGTCAAGAAGAACAACCTGGCATGCGCCGAACGGAATGACTCATAACCAGATCGACTTTGTCCTCACCCGCGGCGCTTCAAATCAAGCATCAATAAAGCAAAGACGAGGACATACCCCGGAGCTGATATAGGCAGCGACCACGATCTTGTGCTGCTCACAATGAAGATCAAATTGAAGAAAAAGTACCAAGCTGCGCAGCACCACCATCAAGTTGACCTGGGAAAGCTAAAAAGACCCAGAGATAGAAGAGGCATTCCAGCACAGCTCGGGGGGGGGGTTCGCAGCACTCAACCTCCTGGACAATGACATCAACAACCTCACAAACAGCTTCAATGAGGCAGTCTGCGAAACAGCAGAGGAGGTACTTGGGCGACAGAGGAAGAAACACCAAGCAGGATCTCAAACGACATCCTTGACCTCTGCGAC
This sequence comes from Conus ventricosus, assembly GCA_018398815.1. Lineage (NCBI taxonomy): Eukaryota > Metazoa > Mollusca > Gastropoda > Neogastropoda > Conidae > Conus > Conus ventricosus. Next base: position 3,904 of record JAFLJL010004216.1, on the reverse strand, counting down.
AAAAGAAGATCACTGAAGAATACGAAAAATTCCACCCTGAACAAGCCGCACAGTAACGAAAAACCAACAACCTTGTAAAGAAGGAAATGATTGAAGCCAAAGAACAATGGATCAATAATCAGTGCGAGAACATCGAGAAAGGCATGAAAAAGGGAAACAGCAAACATGCCTTCACCACACTGAAAAACCTCACCAAGACGCAGCAAAACAGATCGTCAGTCATCGAGGATACCTCAGGTGAGCTGCTGACAGAAAGCTCCGCTGTTTGAACAGATGGACTCAGTACTGCCAAGAACTTACAACTACCCTATACAGCCTGACGACAGCCCTGTTTGAGGGGGACTCAACAACCATCAAGGGAATCCTCACCACTACCAGTGATGAGAGAAGAAGGGGAAGAAGCCATCGGCAGCCTTCCGGCAGGGAAATCACCTGGAGCAGACAATATTCCAGCAGAGCTGCTCAAACATGGGGGAAGGAATTGGTCACTCTAGTAACATCGATTTGTCAGAAGATCTGGGAGACAAAACAGTGGCCCACAGAATGGACTCAATCACTCATCATCCCCCTGCCCAAAAAGGGAAATCTAACGCCAATGCCAGAACTACAGAACAATAAGTCTCATTAGCCACACCAGTAAATCATGCTCAGGTCATCTTGAATCGACTGAAGAAAGAGGCGGAAGAACACCTGGCGGAAGAACAAGCTGGATTCAGGGCAGGCAGAAGCACAGTAGAACAGATCTTCACCTGCCGGATACTGATGGAGAAACATCTACAACATCAGAGAGACCTGTTCCACAACTTCATTGACTTTAGGAAAGCGTTTGACAGGGTGTGGCACAAGGGTCTGTGGCAGGTGCTCAGAAATTTTGGCATAGAGGAGGGTCTCGTCCAAACCATCCAGGCGCTGTATAACAAACCCCCAGCAGCGCAGTCCTCCTCAAAAACCAGATAGGGGACTAACTTCAAGACCACAGTTGGAGTCCGTCAAGGCTGCCTGCTATCTCCCATACTGTTCAATCTTTTCCTGGAAAACATCATGCGTGAAACCCTCCATGACTTCCACTCCACTGTCTCCATCGGAGGAAGAACCATCAATAATCTGAGGTTCGCAGATGACATCGACCTGATGGCAGGCAGCAACGAAGAACTACAAGACCTGACAAAGAGACTGGAAGAAAGGGCAGGTGCATATGGAATGGAAGTGAGCACAGAAAAAAGCAAAGTCCTGGTCAACAGCACAACCAACACCCATGCTGAAATCTACATGAACGGACAACAGCTTGAAGAAGTGGGCGCTTTCAAATACCTTGGCGCCACTCTCACCAAAGAACGGTCGCTCTACAACAGAAATCAAGACCAGACTAGCGATCGCAACAGCAGCAATGGCAAAGCTAAACAAGATCTGGAAGAGCAGGGAGATCAGCTTTCCTACAAAGATGAAGCTGTAACAAGTCCCTGGTGCTGTCCATCCTGCTGTAAAGGCTGCGAAAGCTGGACCATGACAGCAGAGACCACCAAGAGAATCCAGGGCGTTTGAAACTAAATGCTTCAGGCGCTTGCTCGGGATCTCTTGGCAAGACCGAAGACAAACGACTTTGTGAGGAGCCAATAACATCACTTGCAGGCCCCCAAGAACCCTCTTGGCAACAGTCAAGAAGAGGAAGCTGTCGTGGTTTGGGCATGTCATACGCCACAATTCACTGCCCAAAACAGTCATCCAGGGCACCTGGAAGGTGGCAGACGAAGGGGACGACAAACCAAATGCTGGATGGACAACATCAAAGAATGGACCAGGATGGATGGCCCCACGCTGATGCGACAGGCAGAGGACAGGGGCCCGGGTGGCGGTGCCTGGCTTTGAGAGTGTCTCTCATCTCTCCTCTCACGCCCATCATGGGCAAGAGAATATGATGATGATGATGATTATACTGAACAATTCTGACAGAGAGTATGATAAATATAATACAGGATTAAATTAAATTAAATTCTGTTATAAAAACTATGGAGCAGTTAAACTTTATGCCAAAAGAGCCTCATTGTTCATTGATTTGTGGGCGACTGGCTGTGGGAAAAACAATATTGTCCTAGACCTATTAAAAAACAGTTTATCGCTATAAATTTTGATTATATTGTAATTTTCTGTCCAACGCTTAAATGGAACAAAACATATCATGAAGAAGGTTTATATGGACAGATGATGACGTATTTTTAGTTGATCCTAGCAATAAACTGAGCGAGTGTTTAGAACTCTTTTATAGAATGTTTGAAGGAACACAGACACTATTTATTATAGATGACTGTTCGGCAGAAAGAGACATATTAAAAAAAGAAACACTTTATCAAAACTAGCCTTTAGTGGAAGACATGCTGGGATAAGCGTATGGATTTTATGTCAAACAATAACTCAGTTTTAAAAGACTTTAGAAGACAGTTAAAGACTGTAGTTTTATTTCACATGAAAGAAAGAACCTCATTTGATGAATGTATGCTTGAAAATGATGTTATTGAAAATGATCAGGAAAACCGCAGGATTAAGCAAAAACTAAAATCTGAAAAGTTTAGTAAAATTAGTATTAAAAACGGATAATCCTACACAGTAATCATGTTTGTAGGTTTACTTGTCAGAGAACAGTAAAATGCCTATCCTAACTCACCCCGGAGCGGGTGAGGGCGGGGTGAGTTAGGATTGGCATTTTACTGTTCTCTCTCTCACACACACACACACACACACACACACACACACACACACACACACACACACATACACACACACACACACACACATATATATATATAATATATATAATATATATATAAATAATATATAATATATATATATTCACTTGTGGACTTATTCCAACATTACGTTTAAAAATAAAAAAAGATAAAAGAAAAAAGAAGATAGAAAGAAAATGAAACAAGACACACAACAAACCACAGAGCCCGAGACAGACAGGTAGGCCTACACACAGGAGAAAGGGCCACTCCTTTCAGGAACTGCTGAAAGGCGATACGCTTTTCAAGTCACGCATGGATGGCGCCCTAGCACAGCCAAGCTCAGGCCCACAAAGCGCAGCACTCTTACCAAACAAAAGCAAAACGTAATTTGGGACGGTGTGTGTGTGTTGGGGGGGGGGGGGGGAGGGTGCGGATGGGGCAGTTTTCAGATTTATGAGTCTTGAGTCCGCAGAGGACGCAGGTAGCCTGCCCTGCCCCCCCCCCCCCCCCCCAACCACCACACCCTCACGCCTACCTATGCCTACCCTCCCTTCCCTCGAAAAAAACAAAAAAAGTCACTGCTAATGCATTGGTCGTTGCTTCGAAACGAGTCTTGACGCAATAGACAAAGAAACAACAGCGTGACAGTACTGAAAACGTTTGTCTTGGCCTACCACTGCATTGATTGATAGTTTGCCTACAGGCTGCTACAACAACGACAACAGCAGCAACACCAACACTAACAATAAAAGAAGCAGCAGCATGAAACGATAACGACACATGAGAGCTTTTTTTTGCAATTGTGTGTGTGTGTGTGCGTGCGTGCGTGCGTGCATGTGTGTGTGTGTGTGTGTGTGGTGTGTGTGTGTGTGTGTGTGTGTGAGTGTGTGTGTGCGCGCGCGCGTGCGTGCGTGGGTGTGTGTGTGGGTGGGGGGTGGGGAAGGGGGGGGCACTTTGCCTTCCATGTCACAAGTGTTCATAAGTCACTTTGTCACACGGTCACTTTTGCACACATGCATTCATGACAGCATTTACTCCATACGCACACGCAATCTTTCCAATCAACCAAAAGGCGCACTACCGAATGTTTTTTCTTCTCCCCCTCTCCTTCGGGAAAAACACTTTACTAAATCACATCAAACAATTTATAAACAGATTTATACGTGTACTCTCTTAACGGA
>JAFLJL010004215.1:0-17897 GCA_018398815.1 Conus ventricosus | reverse complement strand
GCTCAACTGCCCTGGTAGGTTGTTAGCTTTAAACAAATTACAGCGAGGCCATTAAAGTATCCTAGGATGATTCAAGTTGATGATGGAAAAGAGTTTAAAGGTTCTGTAAACCAGCTGTTTTTAAAGCGGCATGTTACAGTTAGAGAGGGGTCCCAGGCAACCATCGATCACAAGCCCTAGTAGAAAAACTTTAATAAGAATCTAGCTGAACGCCTGTTTCCCTATCAATATCACAGAGAAATTATGGACACTACGAAGTACAGAGAACGCAACACAGAATGGGTTAGGAGATTGCCAGCAGTCTTACGTGTCATGAACAATGAAGAATTTAAAGCAACAGGCCTTAAACCAGTAAACGCAATCAAATTTAAAAAAATTAGCATTATGACGTGCGCAGGGGACTAAAAAAACTCTTGCCGTTTGGACTAAAAGTAAGATACTTGTATGCTCCTGGAGAGGCAGAGGGCGATGTTAGAATTAGAGCTACAGATCCTATATGGAGCGTGGGACGTATATGAAGTTGAAAGAATTATGAAAACAACCCTCCTGTGTATTATTTAAGAGAAACTCTCTCTTTCTAAAAAGCCTGCCCTAAAAGATCGTTTGTTCGTGAAGAGCTGCAAGCTGTCCCGCCAAACACGTGAGCTAACAAAAATAAATTAGTATTTGCTAAACTTATTTTTGTTTTTGTTAAACTTTATTTTTTGGCCTATTTTGGAGTTAACTGATCATGTGTTTGTTTTTCAATGTTCTGTTTAATTGCATCAGTGTCTACATGTCGTGAAGTAAAAGTCTTTCTCCACTCCTTTTGAAGTTCAATTTTTTGCCGTCTATAATCCTCACCATGGGCCCATAAGCTTCTGAAATTCTTCGTCTGTAATGTTTTCATCCTGTAATTGATTTGCTTATTCTTAATCTTAATGAACAAAGTTTGCTGATGCTAAGGCCACAATGGCAGTGTTGCTTTTGTAATTTTGGAGTTAATTTTTTAAAACAGCACTTACAATCATAGACACGGCCCCTAAACCCAAACCAAGGCCCCCTAATGCTAAAGATGCTGGCGCTCCAACCCCAGTAGCTAAAACAGCAACACTAGACCCAGCACTTACGCTAGCTACAGCTGATGAGCCAGTAATTACATAAGAAAGAGTATTTAATAAAGATTTAGCATATTTTTTTTAGTAACCCTATTGCTTTTCCAAATCACTTTCTATTTCCTTTCGAAGTTCAGTTATTTGCTCTAATTAAACTGTTGAACCTCCATTTTTTAATCAAGATTATTTTTTAAATTAATCTTATACATTTTTTCTTTTTTAATTTTTTGGGCCCGCCAAAAACAACAGAGAAAAACCGCAATAAAAAAATTTTTTTAAATAAAAATAAAGTCGAGTACTTTTAAGTTTGGTTTTGTAAACCCCCCATCCAGAAACCCTTGTCAGTTTGTTTCGGGGGGGGTTTTTTTTTCATTTCCGTTTTTAGTAAAAATTGGCAATAAGAATTTCAGAGGGGAACCCAAGTTTTCAGATTTTATTTTTTACCCCCTATGTTTAACGTATGTTCTGGCAAACTAGGTTCGCCCTCCCTCGGAGAAATTAAATAAGCGAAAAGCATCGTCATTTCCCTGGGTTAGTTATGAAGCCGAGCAAAATTTCATTACCGGGGTTTACGCCCTTTGGGGGGTTTTTCCTTTAAGCCCGGGGGACTAGGTTAGGGCCTTATTTCAGCACGTGTAAAACTCCCCTTAAAACAGGGCGACGCGCAAAAAAGGCAAGGAGGCGAAGCCTGCAGCGCTTTCGGTTTTTCCCAAAAGCTCGCAAAAAACGATTGTGAAGGGCGGGCTTTTTTTTCTTTTTCCCAAAAAGGATGAAAAAAGGTATGTACAAACTTTTTTTGCTTTTTTATTAATTATTGGCAGAGAAAACCACTTTAAGCAATCCCGGTGGGGGGACTATGCTTTGGGTTTTGCAACTTGAGTTAGTCTAGTTAAAGTTTATATTTTGCATGAAGCCACAGGGGAGTTTTTTAAAGTTTATATATATTTTTAAAAGGGGAAAGGAAAATGCCCCCTTTTACCTTGTTTTTCTAAAAATCATTAAGCCAAATGGTTTTTTTCAGTCCGTTAGCAAAACAACTAGGCGGGGGGGGAAAACCCCAGCCAACGCATACCGTCCCCCCTCACATGGCCAGTGTGTTTATGTTGAAAAATGTCATTGCCGACACCCCGTGTTTCATCCCCCGGGAAATCTCTCTCTCCTCTTCTCTCTCTCTCTCTCTTCTCTCTCTCTCTGTCTCTCGTTTGTCCTTCTCTCTTTTCCTCTCTCTGTCTCTTCTCTTTTCTCTCCCTCTCTCTCTGCGTGAAAGTTGCATGGCTTGTGTGTGTGTGGGGTTGTTTTTGTGTGGGTGTGTGTGTGTGTGGTGTGGTGTTGTGTGGGGAGGAGAGAGAAAAAACAGTTGTGGAAAATTTATCGGTTGTTATATAGTCGAAATTAAAACCCCGGAAAAAAATTTTTCAAACAGCATGTGTTTAATTCATAAGGGGGTATAATTTGAAACCCATGTTCCCTGTGTTTTAAGGTGCAGCCCGGGGGTTTTCAAAATACCCGGGATTAGGGGACCTGATCGGAAAGACCAGTCCCAACTAAACCAAAGCTACTATTCTCCCGGAAAAGGCATTTTGAGCCAAACCAGTTTCCTGAGCCCTGACGACCGGGGAAACCCTTTTTTAAAACACGAGGAAACCCCACCATTTTTTGGACGCCCCCAAACCCCACCCCCAAAAAGTAAAAGTCTTTCAAAAAATCCCCAAGGGAAAAACGCCCAAGCCCCGGCCCCCCCCAAAGAACGGAAAAAAGCACCCGTGTGCAGGAAACGGGTTGGGAAAAAGTAAGGGGGTTTCGGGAATTTTGGGTGGATGTGGGGGAAAAGGTGGGGTTAATCAGGGGTTTTTAAAAGGGAATGTTGTGTTTTAAAAGACTACGCCCTTGCAATGAAAGAAAAAAATGTTTAAAAATCATAAAATTTTCGGAAACGCGGGATATTTAAAAAAATCATTTTGCATAGATAAAAATGTAGGTCCCTTTAAAGATCATGTTTTTTCGCTCAAAAAGGGTTTTTTTGGGAGAGAGAGAGAGGGATGGGGAGAGAAAAAGAGAGAGAGCTTGAGAGAGAGGGGAGAGAGAGGGGGGAAAAGGGGGGGGGGAGAGAGAAAAAGGAAGGGGAAAAGAGGGGAGAGAAAAACGGGAGAGAGAGAGAGAGGGGAAGAGGAGAAGAGCCCAAAGGAGGATGGGAGAGAGAGAGGGAGAGATTAATTTTCAATTTCTTTCCCTTAAAAATTTTAAATGTAAAGTGTTTAAAATCTTTTCCCCTTTTCTCCAGTCATTAAAAATGTGCTTGGGGTGTTTGTTTTGCAGATCAAGGAGGGGGGTTTCAGTTTTAGCAATTGAACCTACATTTTCAAAAAGGCCTTTCCCCCAAAAAGAGGGTTAAAAATTCTAAAAGCAGGGGCTGAAGTCAAGTCAAAAAACAAGCTCAAAGGGGTTTGGGGGTTTTACAGCCCAAAAGGGGGGGGCCCAAAAAAACCCAAAACCCAAAAGCTAGAAAAAGGCTAACATTTTTTCTAAAATTTTCCTAAATTTCTTCCCCATGTCTTTTTTTTTTGATTCATTCTTGGGCTTTTTTTGAAAGGTGGGGGGAAAAAAAAAAGGGGGGTACGTTGGGGAGGGGAAAAAGGACAAAGCTCTTGCTTTTCCCCTTTTTCATGCCATTTCCAAGGCTTTATAGGTTCTTGAAAAGGGGTTTTATTACCAGCGGAAAGAACGCTCCGAGAGTGTGCGAAACACACAGGTTTTCCCCTGGTTTCACCCCGGGCCCCATTTTTGACGCTCTTGCGTTAAAAACTAAAACCCAACTTTTCCCCGAGTGAAAAGTATTTTGCAATCTTTTTGATGTTTGTCAAAAAAGGGAATTTGTTGCATACGATGCAGGAAGGGACGAGTTAAAGGGGTTTTTGAAGATTTTGGGGATCTTGGCAAAAGTGAATTTTTTTGCCGCAAACCAGGCCCTGTTTTCATGGTGGGGGGAAATAAAAGTAATTTGGAAGCAGCCAGTGGGATATTTCCTTTTAGGGGCCCCCATTGACAGGGGAAATTGCCCCTTTTCTTTTTGTTTGAAAGTGCATTTAAAAGGGAAAAAGAAAAGTTTTGGTCTGACTGTCAAAGGGGTTTGTTTCCCGGCCCAAGGCTCAAAAAAACGGGAAAAAACTTTTTTAACCCCCTTTTAAAAATCTCGGAAAAACCCCTTGTTCTTTGCACAAAGGGCCCCGGAAAAGTGTATGTAATCTATGACCCCCCCCATCTTTAAAAAAAATTTGGGAAACCCCAATTCCCCCCCCCCCCAAAAAAAAGGGGGTTTTCTTCTTGGGGGGAAAACCTTTCAGTTGGCAGCACGTTGAAGACTTGTTCGGGGTTTGAAAAAAGGGAACAATTTTGGGAAATCGCCCCCAAAACTCACGGGGGAAAAAGGCCATTTTTTGGCCACCTTTCTTTCTCAAAAAAGGTTTAACGATATGCGCTAAAAGTTTTTGTCCCCACTCTGTTGCTGCGGCTTACAACTTCTCGTGTCTTCTTGTTTTCCCAGGAGGAAACGGGGGGACACCCCAATTTTCATTGAGCATTTTGGGCCCAATTTTTCAATCCCGTTTAATTCAGAAATTGTCGCCCAGAAAAAGTCGGGGGAAATTGCTATTTAAAGGCCTTTTTGGGCCTGAAGGTTCTTTGAACCCCGCTTGCTTGGCTAGAAAAGGCCCACCCAAATATCAGGAAGCCAGCTTCCCGGCCTCACGGGGTGGAAAAGGGGGAAACCCAGGCTGGGAAGGTTTTTGGGCCCGGATTGAAATGAAAACGTTTGGTTTCAAGTTCCTTCTCACAGACAGGCTGAAAACCAAAGATTGTCTGGGGAAAATTTTTTTTTAAACGGGATACGGGGAAAATTTAGGGGGCGGGTAAAAAAACCCCCTTCGGCCCAGAAAGCAAAAATTGATTTCGCCAGGCTTGGTAGCTAAATCTTTGCCCACGGGGAGGGGCAGAAAACTGTGAAGTTTGATTGGGACCCTTTTTTTGGGTAAAGTTGAAAGGTCAAGAAAAACGAAGAACCTGCCAGCACAAAAAGTTGGGGGACATGGGGGAAATGAAAACGAGTCAGTTTTTCCCCTTTGCCTTGCCTTCACCCCCAAAAGGGGACTGAAACCCTTCAAAAAGTAGAGGACAATGTATTGGGCCTATATCGTTGGGTACTTTCCCATGAAGCTCAAAATGAAGTTCTGGATCCTGCAACAGTATGTTGACGGAAAACTCTTTCGGGTCGAAAATAAAAATGTTACTTGAAAAAAAAAGCAGTTTCTAACCTTGACAAAGAAAAGGCTGAAAAGTACCAAGCCCGCATTTGGTGGGGGGCCTTTAAAGGGTTCTTGAAATAGCTTTTGTCGGGCCAGTGTGGTTTAAAATCATCATGGGTGACCCGCCCCAGACCCCTTTTGCGGAGCATTGAAAGAGAAAATGACCCAAAAACTGTTCTTTCATGTCCTCTGGCGAAATGCAACACGGGAAAAACCCTTATTGTCGAAATTTTTCTGTCTGTTCGCCCGCTTTTTACAAAAAATTTTTTTAAGCAGTTCCTTTTTTCCCCCAAAAATGTCTTAAAAGAAAAAAGAAAATGAGGAAAAATGTCCCATCAATTTAACTGTCAAGAGTTCTCTCTCTCTCTCCCATTACTAACCCCCCCCCACCCCCCGCAAACCCCGTGTGTAAGCCTACATGTATCAATGACCGTTTCATGTCTAGGCCTATCTCGTCGCAATGTCTAAATTTGAAAGGGTTTATGTGTGTATTTGAAAAGGTTTTGTTCTTCTTTGCTCGTTTTTTAAAAAAAAGAAAATTTGTTGCAAAATTTTTTCAAAACTGTTTTGGAAAAAAGCAAACCCGTTTTGGTTTTTTCCATCTTGTATTGATGGCGAAAAAATTTTTTTTATTTTTTTGGGATGAAACGGATGGGATTTTCCCCCTCCCACCCCCACCCCCACCCCCTTTTATTATTTCCATTTTTTGGACTTTTTTAAAAAACTGACACAAAACAATTTTTAAAATTTGATTTGGAGGGCAAATTTTTAAAGGTTTTTTTTTTTAATTTAGAAAAGCCCCAAATCTCTCTCTTCCCCCCACCCCCCTTCACCCCTTTTTACCACAGTCATGCACACACACACACACACCCCAAAAACCACACAAAACACACACACACACACACACTTTTAAATTTCATAAAAAATACATGCGTTTGATGCACACATGCAGTTTCAAAACACGCCCCCTACATGCCCACGCACCCCCAAACACAAGGAGGGCCAAAAAAAAAGTTTTAGAGGGTTTTAATCTGTGTCAAAAAATGCTGAAAAAAGTTCAAGGTAAAAATTATGACAAAAAAATGGGGGCCCCACGGGCGTTCGTTGTTTACTCCGGCAAAGTTTTCACATTTGCAGCCCCGGCCCGCAGCCCGGCCCACTTAAAGGGGATAATGACCCGGGAACCCGGGCTTTTAGGTGTAAGGGGGCAGTGTCGTATTCCCGGGAATTTAGTAGGGTTGTGTAGCTTTGGGGGGAAAATTCTAAGCCCCGGTGTCATCCCCCCCTTCAGCGAAGGACTTCTTTTTCTGTAGATAAAATTCAGGGAAAAATGCCTAGTTATTTCAATCTGTTTTTTTCTGTTGTGTTCCTGGAACTAGGCTAACAAGAATGGGGCCTGCATTTAAGGCTTTTCTAAAATTGTTTTTCTTATCAAGTATACATTGGGGCTTCGTAGTTCAAACTTTAAATTCCAAGCAATTTCAGGAAGCAGCGCCCTAGCATTCTCTCTTTTATGAAGTTTGTATTCATGTTTGCCAAAATCGTTTGCCCTTAAATTTCTTATCTCTTCTAGGGTAGGATATTGCTGTCGTTTTTTGTCTTCAATTTCTGTTCGTTTGGTAAACACCATCATCTGTGTACTCAAATCCATAAACATTTCCTGGCACTCCTATTAAATCAAACTCAGTTGTGTCTCCTAGGTCTTTTAGCTCTACTGCAACGCATTTAGGAGCTAGCTGCGCTTTTGATTCTGGCCCTCGAGACATTCTTTTTTAATATTAAAATTATAATAAGCAAATTGTTATAAGCAATCGATAATAAACAAATTATAATAAACAAACGTATTGAACTTGGGGGTCAGTCCGTAAGCATAGCTTAGCGTGCTTAGATTTTTCTAACTGCTCTTTATTTTTTTTAACTCATCTTTGTCCCTTATTATATAATTTTCACTTAAACATTCTTCAAAACTACCTTTGTCCTTAGTGTAAAATAATACAACCGATTTTAACTGCGATCGAAAGTCTTTTAAGACAGCATTGTATTTTTGAGTTAAGAGCCACACAGAAACTAAGGCGTGGCGACCACTAAAGGCTAGCTTTGACAGAGCTTTTCTTTTTTATACAATGTCTCGTTCAGCTGAACAGTCATCAATAATAAACAGTGTTTCAGTTCCCTCAAATAGTCTATTATAAAATTCTAAACAGTCGCTCAGTTTGTCGCTAGGATCAACTAGAAATATATTCTCGTCTGTCCAAATAAACTTCCTTTCTTTGTAAGACTTGTTGTGCTTAATGGTTGTGCGAAATATAACAATGTACTCGTAATGAAACTGTATATTGTTTGTAATAAATCAAGTACAAAGACAGTTTTCCCACACCCAGTAATCCCGCAGATAAGAGAACAGTGCGGATCTTTTGGCAGAAACTTCAAACTATCCATCTGTTTTATTAGAATATTTCTTCTGCATTTTAATAAGCCACGTCTTTTAACCTGTTTTCTTCAATGTTTAACTGAGCATCACAAACCATAAAAACATGCATTTTTATTGGTGCGTTTCCGTCTGCTTTCTTGTGAATATTTATTTTTTATACCATCTTGCCCTACCCTTTCTCCACTTCCAAACAATCTGTTGTCAAATGTGGATCTAAAATCCAGCCACAGCCCATATTGGTTATTAAGTAGTCTTCGAGTCTTACATCATAAAGGCGAAGTTTTTACATACACGATCAACTGCAGGATCCCTTTGCCTACCTCCAGCGAACAACTTTCTTATTTCATCAAGTGTTGGTGAGGTAAAAGTCCGCGACCCGAATACAACTGATCAGACTGGCCATTTATTGCACAGTCAACCTTCTCAATTTTTGGATTATAAAAACGTTTCTGATTCTCTATGAAAAGGAGTTGTTCCTTCAGTAACAAGAACAAAATTCCTTTTAAGACTTCAGAGACTGATTTAGATGTATGTTCCAGAGAGTGTCTCGCTTGTTTCTATTTTCTGTAATGGAGTGTATAACTCTTTCATAATAAATAACGTTTTATTTTTATACTGGGTTAAGATTGTTCTGGCCAGTTCAGGGTTAGTAACAACATCAAACTCAAGAGAAATGTCGCTGACTGTGTATTTGGATAAAGGGTCTTCAGACAGAACAACAGAATCGCCAGGATTAAATGTCAGTTCATAAGTAAGTTTTCTTTTAGTGCACCTTGTAATATGGCATATGCGTCTTTAACAGTTTCAAAATCCTAGAGGGAATGCAGAATCTGTTTGCCAAATGCTTCTGCAACGCATCATCTTTTAACATCATCCTTTGCCGGTAAGGCCGTCATAGGCGCGCTTTAAGCCTGTGGTATCTATGTGAGACTGGGCGGGTAGTATATTGGGCCTTGTATTACCTGATAAACTTTCTCTTTTCTTTCTTTTTAGGTGGCGATGCCATAATCAGGGGGAATAGAGTTGCACGGCGGAAATGATCTCTATCCGGACGTTCTTGCAGGTACAAAGACTTCTCTTGCCCTCAGTTTAATTGCCATATGTTTAAACGAAGTCTCGGCCATCGCCAAATAGCAACTACAGTAGTAAAAAACTACGAGCATAGGAGGCATTAAGGGGATCGATCCATGTAGGCGTGATTTATTTTGGAAATATAGTTTACACATGCACTGGCATATGGTGAGACATCGATGGCGCTATATTGAGGCGGGGCCAAGATCAGGAGACTATAGGACTAAACTATTAAAGTTTGTCCATGCAGAACTGTTGATGGTGTATTTTACATTAATTACAGTCGGCTTATGCCTTTAACGCCATGGGGTTCTTCTCTTTTCTGTATGGATCAAGGTCACAACCGTATGAGTTCATATTTTATAAAACAAAAAAGAATATAAATAAAAAAAAATATGGAGGTGACGAGATGAAGATTACGACGTACTGATCCTTCCTGACGAAGAAGAAGAAGACGTAACAAAACTGCGGCCCTTCATTGCGCGTGAATCGTGACAGGGAGAGAAGGTGCAGCAGTAGGTCAAATGAGGGGTATGATTCACGATGCGCGAGCAATACGGGGATTGCTGAGATAGAATTGAATTCAGAATAAGCCCCTATGGGGTTAAAGAAACCAGAAGCGCTCAGGCTTTCCAATTTGGAGATAGATAAAAGATAATCATTTAATAATAGAACCAGTTAAAAGGGGACCTTGTGCGTTTTACCTAAAAAAAAAAAAACAGACCCAACCCAGTGATTAAAACAAGCACATTCTTGGAAAACTCCTGTTGCTGAAAACGAAATTGAACTTTATTAGAGAATAAGCTCTGAGGCTGTTAGTCGTTTACAAACCATAGTGCAAAGGTAGCCAACACGATCTGAATAGAAATGACCTCTTTTCAGGATTTATGTATGTGGGGGCCCAAGAATCGAAGCAGGTGTAGCAACAGAAATGGAGACGATTAAATGAGAGACAATCAGAAAAAACATTAGAAACAATTGACGATTCGAACGGCCACTAGCGTGCAATTTAGCTCTTAGAGTGAAAAACGATAGGCTTAGGCTGACTTTGAGGGCATTAAGAATCTCTTACCACTGTAAGGGAGGAACTAGCGCACAATCTAGGAAAACTTAGCGAATTAAGAGAGAGATAGAAAAGAAAAGCACAAACTCTCAAGTTTGGCTGATTGCAGAAGATAGGGACAATTTAGGGCAGAGAAGAAAAGGCCTAGACAAGTACAGCAGAAAATAACAAGATTTTAAGGTTGCTACGAGGAAAGCCCAGGTTAGAAGTGCTGTCTGCTAACAGAGCGGCGAGGTGGGGGGGGGGGGGGGGGGGGGGGCATAGAAGCGACGCAAATAAACAGATTCAGATAAACTATAACAGAATGCATTATGAAAATACTACGCTGGCAGAAAGAATACAGTGGGGAACTCTCTCAGAGAAACCATGGGATTTACAATAGGTTAGTATATTAAAACCGGCTGTTGGTTTTTGCTATCTCTACAACTCGTTTTATGCTTTAAAACCGGCAGTGCACCAAACAGGGCCAGAGCGCCCCCAACCGCCTCACCTGGTAAAAGTTGGATAGAAAACAATTACATAGGTCCATCTAGCCAACTTATTAAAGAAGTTAGCTGCTTATAGCCTTGATGCTCTACCTTGCATTAATAGGCAGTGTTGTTAGTTGGTTTTGTCTACTATACAAAGTTGCTTAATATGGCTGACCATCTGTTGGACGTTAGATGCTAGCTGCTGATTAATTTTTAGTGAAATAAAGTATGGTTAATCCAGTAAAAAGTTAAAAATACAACAAGGGCAGGTCTTTTCGCTAGTGACTGTCAGTGTGAGGTAGATCAACAGTGGTGTGCTTTCTGGACTGCTTTATGGCTGTGGGGCGCTTATAACGGATCGCTTTCTTCAGGGCTGGGTACTTTTTTTTAAATGGATGGAGCAGGTCTTGGTTTAAGCCTTGATTGTGCCCTAAGTTATGGTCGTCTCCAGCTATGAGGATTTCATTGTTTATAATTCTGTATCATGCCAATCTGTAGTCTAAGGTCAGAGCTAGAGGGCAGCATGTATAATCAATGACCTACAACAAAGTCAACCTTGACCTAGCATGTGCAAGAACGTCTTGATACCTTTGTATGCTGGCAGCAATCAACAGCAGAGTTAATAGCATTCTTCTAAATTGGCTAGAAATTGTTTTCTAGCATCAAAGCCTGTAGATTGATCCACTATGCTAGACTTGGTCTGTGCTTGTGCTCCTAATAGACACCAAACGTAATGTCCGTATGGAGTCATTAAGCCTTTGCACTCCTGGCATTTGTTAAGCCTTCACTTCATCTACAATAAATGTTGCCCAAGCATTAGGGCGTTTTTGTTCTATTGACATCAATCGAACGTGTTTGTCTGGTTGAAAAGAAGTGTGGCCAGCCATAGTCATAATTATATCTCTACGTTCGCCCCACAAATACAATGTGCCCATCCCATGATTACGGTCTAACTTTTTGTTTAAAAATCATAGAAGGATTAATGTTAAATTCGTTGCAAATTCTTTCATATGCATTAGTGTCCATTGAGCTGTTAAATGGATTAAACGCGTTGTCGTAGGGAGGGGCACTTGTAGTTCAGTTAGTATTCGTCTGTACTGGTAATAAACATGAAAGTTATATACTGACCTTACTAAAAGGTTAGGATGGTTAAATGGTTTGCATATGAAACATATAGTTGCGCAGTAAATGGCAAAATTTAACTGATTCTGGAAAAAAGCCATAGGGTGGATGACCATGCTGATGGCACTCTGTCACTCTTTATTGGCGGATTTAAATATTTAGTTACGGTTTACAAGTCTAACCCGAAGCCGTATGATCAATCTACTGCAATGGTTAAATTGCTGAAGTCCAAAGATTTTAGGTTATAAAACGCTCCTACATTGTAAGTATCACTTTCGTTATATTTAAAAGGTTTCCATTTTTAAATAGTTTTTAAATAGTTATAAAAAAGATGCACATTTATATAACCAAGCAAAACGAGCGTGTGTTCTTAACGTACCCAATTAATAATAGTTTAGGTAATTGTAGGGTTGCTCTTAGAGAACTTGGGTTTAAAGTTAAGTGGGTTAACATATCTGAAGAGACTCAAAATAACTGGATTAATGTTAATGACGAACAAGGCAGTCAAGTAAGTCATATACAAATACCAGAAGGTTATTACAACTTTTGTTCTTTAAAAGAAGTACTTAGCGAATTTGGCATATTATTAAAAAATTAACGAAGCAAACCTCAGAATTACTATACATTTCCCACTAGAAGAAAGAAGGGAGTACACTTTCCTAGAGGGCTTGCTCGAATCTTAGGCTTCCACAGTAGCGAAAGATCTATAAATTTAGTATACAAAAAATGCCTATCAATTTGAAGGTAATGAACCAACTGATTTTCTCATGAACCCAATGTTGTATGTCCATTTAGATGAGTTAAGAACAGATACTAATTTATTTGAGGGTTATCCATCTACAGTTCTAAGAGTACTGCCGTCAATTAAGGCAGGTTTTGCGATTATCAGTTATATAGGTTTGACGGAAACAGCCAATTTAAAGAATTAATTGAGGGGCCTATAAATTCATGGATGTAAAAATAACTAATCAAGATGGAAGGCTAGTTGTTTGTTCTGATTTATTAATAGTGCTGGAAGTAGAAGAGCGTACTGTAAACCCTTAATTTTTATGCCCCTGGAGAGAATGTAAATATACGGTTCACGATCACCAAATCTTATTTTGCACGTAAGCCCCCATTTTAAAGTAACGATTTCGTCGATTTTTAGAGGTTTTTGCGTGTTAATTTTGTTTAAAAACAGTGTTAATTTTAGCTAAAATTAGCATGAAAGACGTGATTTGTATGTGAAAAGGGGGTTTTCGTGCAAAATAAGATGGGTGGTCCGTGAACAAACAATTTACCTTCTCTACTGGAGTAATGTCACACTGCTCGTTTTTTCGTCTAATCTCCTGACCTCTCTTCTGAGTTGTTCTTCACTGACTACAACAAAGCTCAGAGTGTTAACACTTCTCAAATCTCCTGACCCCTCTTCTAAGTTTATTTCTCATTGACTACACTGAAACTCAGAGTGTTACCAAATTCTCCTGACCTTAATTTCATTTACAGCTAAACGTGCTGACAATTGTCAGAATTCTCAACACCCTATTTAAATGCCAGAACATAGTCATTTTTTCAGTTCCCCTGAACTCATTTAAAATTCATTCAGCATGAATCACGCTGAAGCTTGTAAGAATATAGGTCAACCCCCTTCCCCCCCCCCCCCCCCCCCCCCCCTTCGCCTTTCTTCGCCCTCCTTTAGAATTTTATTTCATATTAATCAAACTTGTCAGTAATGTAGTCGCTATTTAGTACTCGTGATTTCATTTGAAATGACCTTTTCCATCAATTGTTCTGAAACTTTCAATGCTGTAATAAGGAAAACCATTGCCTTAGAAATCGCACGGAACAACCAGCAAAAACGGCACTTACACACCTGTTAGAGTGCAGTCACAATCTAATTTAACTGACCTCCATTCAAACCTCATTTCTTGTAAACTATATAAAACCCTCTCAGAATCGAATTTGAAACTTCAAACGAACAGGTTAGTTAAAATTACCTGTGAAATCGATCTTAATATATAATATATATATAATATATATATCTATATATATATATATCTATATATATATATATATATATATATATATATATATATATATATATATATATATGTAAACGCTTTGCATTAAAAAAAAAACAAATATATATATATATATATATATATATATATATATATATATATATACTGTTCAAAAAAAGAAACGCAAAATAAAATTTTGCCACCTGGGGTGGACCATACAGTTGAGAACACGCCAAAAACCGGCCCTGATGTATGTCTTGAACGTCGACGTGCTAGTAAACATTGATTCAGGTTGTCACTATGTGCACGTGCGTGTTGTGGGCCAGGTGCGACAGTGCAAACATTGGGTTGTGCTTCTGTTGTTTCGCCTGCAAAGCATGCCCACTCAGTGGTGAACACACACACACCATGGTCATAGTGCAGTATAAAAGCCGGGTCATTTTGGCAACCGGCAGGCACATCGTACCAAAAAACAGCATGCCACGTTTGAGCCCAGCAGAGAGAGAAAACGCCCTGGGTCGTTTGCAAGTTGGTCAGAGTGCAACTGATGTGGCCCATGCTTTGAATGTCTCCCCCAGTACCATATGCCGACTTTGGACTCGCTTCCAGAGGACAGGGTCATCAGCTGATGCCCCGAGGTCAGGCCGACCACATATCACAACGCCAGCCCAGGACCGCTTTATACGGCTCAGACATCTCCGCAATCGCTTCCTGCCGGCCTCGTCCACTGTCCAGGCATGCGCTGGTGTCCGTCGCATCTCCGACCAGACTGTCCGGAACAGGCTGCATGCTGCTGGGCTGAGGGCTTACAGGCCCCTACGTGGCAACGTAATGACGGGGCGCCATCGACAGACCAGACTGCAATGGGCTACGCAACACAGACACTGGACACTGAGGAACCATTGGCGACACGTCTGGTTCTCGGATGAGTCACAGTTTCTGCTGCAGCGCCATGACAGGAGGTGAAGGGTTTACCGCTGGGTTAATGAACGCAACCAGCAGAACTGCGTCGACGAGGCACATCCGCATGGTGGCGGCAATGTCATGGTATGGGGGGCCATCAGCAACACAGGCAGGAGCCAGCTGGTGCGCGTGGAAGGTCACCTGACAGCCCAGCAGTACGTCCAGGTCATTGTTCAGCCACACGTCCTGCCTCTAATGGCCACTCCCAGGGCCGTGTTCCAGCAGGACAACGCCAGGCCCCACACAGCACGCCTGACCACAGCCTTCTTTACCGCCAACAACATCAACACCCTGGCCTGGCGCTCTTTCCCCGGATTTGAATCCTATTGAGCACGTTTGGGACGTTTTGGACAGACGCCTGAGAGTGAGGGCCAACGCCCCAGCGACTCCAAATGAACTGTTCCGGGCATTGCAGGCCGAGTGGGCGGCCATCCCACAGCAGACAATCAGGAACATTATTGCTTCATTGCCCCGCAGATGCCAGGCTACCATTGCAGCCAGAGGGGGTCACACCCGTTACTGACTTTGGAAGCGGCCTGGCGATTTCCCTGAGGGTCTGGGGCTGGTTCTTTACCACAGCATTACAGGGAGACTTCTGTCCTACTGATGACCTGTTTTTGTCATTTTCACATTAAACGTGTTGTCACACTGAGCTTCAATAAATTGTGTTTCAAATCGGCAGCTTGGCATTTTGCGTTTCTTTTTTTGAACAGTATATGTATTTATTAAATGACTGTTTGTGGTTTGCATATCTGGTTTTGAAGTGGTTTTCAGTGATCCCTATGTATGTTTCTTTTTCATTTTCTGATGTCACAGTAGCCTGGTATACAATGTTGTTGTGAAGACATTTATTGTTTTAGTGGGCACTGCTCCTTTCTGGTGCAATTGCAAGATTTCCTTTCTTCACCCTTCTTTGCTGTGTTGATTTTCATTTTGTTGGATGCGTCAATTAGGTTTTTGAGGTTGGGCATACATGAGTACGATAGTTTGACAGTGTTTTTGTTAAATATTTTGGACAGTTTGTGTTCTTTTGGAAATGAAGTTGTTAGGATTTTGAAGAATTCTTTCCCTATGTTTGTTTTGAGTTTCCCGTCGTATGGGGGGTTATACCATATGAGTTTTCTTTTCCTATTTTTCTTGCTTTTATTTGTGCTGTTGTCTGGGTTGTATTGTAATTTGTAATTGTATCCACTTGTTTGTAGTGCCTCCTGGTATTCTACTGCTGCATTGTTAAACACTCTCTCATTGCATGACAGGTTTGATAGTCTCTTGTTTATGCCATGGGGTATGGTCTTTAATATAAGAAAAATATAAAAACCAAACAGAACTGAGCAAATATATCTGGAAACTTAAAGACGCAAAACCAAGCTACAATATATCCTGGAAAATCATAAAAAGAGCATCACCATACAGCAATGTTTCAAAAAGGTGCAACCTATGTTTAACTGAAAAGTGGTTAATACTATGCAAACCACACTTAGCAACTTTAAACACCAAAACAGAAATAGTAAACAACTGCAGGCATAAATGGAAATCGTTGTTAGTGAACACACCCAAAACAAAAACCTGAAAGCCCCCAAAAAACACGTGCAGCCAACCCGCACGTGCAAACAACCCGCAAACGGGAGCCCACACGCTATATAACATCGGCGGTGGGCAAACCAAAAACCATCCTGATGACAGCGCAACGCGCTCGAAACAAATTTGTAGATAGTTTTAAGATTCCTCTTACTTGTTTTAACTAACGTTGCTCCCCAAGGGGTTGAGCACTTGAAAAATTTGTTTTAGGCATCTTAAATATATTGATCTATATATATATATATATATATAATATATATATATATATATATATATATATATATATATTTGTTGTTTTTGAATGCAAAGCGTTTACAAATAAATACTTGTTTACACTGCTGAATAACTCATTCTATACCCCATTCCTGCTTTCTATTTTGTGCAAAAGACAAAGAGGCAGACTAGACATGTTTCTCATTCAGCGCTGTCCTGTGAAAAAGGAGAACGAGGGCAGAAAATGGATAGAGCGGGATGGTGGGGGCGGGAGGGGGGAAAGAGGATCCATTGAAAAAGCCAGTTTCACCGTGAGTCACGACACAGAGTGACACGAAAAAAAAATAGAAAATGACTACAGTGGCAGTAATTACTAGCAGCACTATACCTATCGCAATTATCAATATCATTTTCCGCTTACAATGAGTACTAATTGCTGGTGGTGCTTCGCCACTACTCCTATTACTGCTACTACTACTACTACTACTACTGCTACTACTACTACTACTACTACCACTACTACTACTACTCCTACTGCTGCTGCTGCTGCTGCTGCTGCTGCTGCTGTGGTCGCGCTATTTGTCCAGGAGAGAACAGATAAATGTCTGTTCTACCCCACTTGCTCCTCCACCGAGTTTTTGGGCGAAAGTGGCCTAAAAGCCGCCTTTTCCTGTTCTCTGACAAGTAAGACTTCAATAACCAAAAAATAACGATTATCTACAAACAAACATTACTGTGTAGGGTTATCCGTTTTTAATACTAATTTACTAAAGTTTTCAGATTTTAAATTTTTGTTTAATCCTATGTTTTTCTTGGTCATTTTCAATAACATCATTTTCGCGCAAACATTCTTCAAATGAGTCTCTGTCTTCATGTGAAATAAAACTACAGTCTTTAACTGTTCTCTAAAGTCTTTTAAAAACGAGTTATTATTTCTGGCATAAAATCCACACACTTATCCCAGCATGTCTTTCGCTGAAAGCTAGTTTCGACAAAGTGTTTCTCTTTTTAACTATGTCTCTTTCTGCCGAACAGTCATCTATAATAAATAGTGTTTGCGTTCCTTCAAACAGTTTATAAAAACTGTTCTAAACCACTCACTCAGTTTATTGCTAGGATCAACTAAATATATGTCATCATCTGTCCATATAAACCTTCTATCATGATATGCTTTGTTCCATTTAGTGTTGGACAGAAAACCACAATGTGATCAAAATTATAGCGATAAACTGTTTGTAATAGGTTAGGACAAATATTGTTTTTCCACAACCAGTCTGCCCACAAATCAATGAGCAATGAGGAGTTTTTGTCATAAAGTTTAACTGCTCCATGGTTTTATAAACAGAACTTAATCTAATCCGGTTATTGTTTTTATCATGCCCTCTGTTAAAACTTGTTCAGTATAATAAAAATCCTATAAGGTCTAAATGTGTAAATAATCCAATTCAGTGCTGTAGATTGTTTCTATTTAGACTAATATTGATTTTGTTGCTGTTGTTATGCCTTATATCCTCACCATTGTGAAGAATGACAACAGTAACTTTAAGATGTCAACGTCTAAGTTTTGCCAGCTAATTAGAATTCCTTAAAAAAC
>JAFLJL010004214.1:12500-18076 GCA_018398815.1 Conus ventricosus | reverse complement strand
CCCCAATGACTGGCTGTTTGGCAACTTTTTGGGCCCCAATGACGATTTTGTTTCGGCGCTTTTATGGTCCAATGACTGACTGTTTGGCAAGCTTTTTGTCCAATGACTGCTTGTTTGGCAAGCTTTTGTCCAATGACTGACTGTTTGGCAAGCTTTTTTGGTCCAATGACTGGCTGTTTGGCAGCGTTTTGGTCCAATGACTGACTGTTCGGCAAGCTTTTGGTCCAATGACTGACTGTTTGGCAAGCTTTTTGGTCAATGACTGACTGCTCGGCAAGCGTTTTGGTCCAATGACTGACTGCTCGGCAAGCTTTTGGTCCAATGACTGGCTGATTGGCTGACACACTGGTTGCTTTGCTTGTGGTCTTATTGACTGGTTAACTGTTTTCAAAATTACATTCTGATAAACCTCTTTTAATCGTTGGGGGATGTGGAATGGCAGTTTCTGATGACACAGATTGCTGGGCACCCATCCGTTCACTGTGCATTTGTCTACCTTCAGTTATCTCACCAGCAGCATGAAAAGGGCCATATTTCCTCTCACTGAAGAGTCAAGCAGTGAATAAACTATCCCATGTATCATCAACAAGCAGAATATCAGTTAAGAAACAACTCCCATGAAACGAATTTCGAACAGAATGTAATCATGTAGTACACACATGCCGACAGTTTCCTTTCCTACTCCTCCATTCCAATAGACACACACAAGACGTATACATCTTTGTACAATTTCACGAAAGTTAACACATCTTGGTTAAGACACTTAAGTACAGTGAGTATGAAATTTATAATGCAAGATGTATAAACAAATAACTAATTCTAAGATATCTTGTACGCATAATTTTTCGCCAGGTTCAGTTTTGCATTTACGTAAAACGTATCTTTTAAGGAAATTGAAACATCTACTAGATAAACAAACGTGTACAATGAAGGAATTCATGGGAGAGGTAGGGAGGGGGTGGGTGGGTGGGTGGGGGTGGGGGGGAATGCGTGGCGCCCAACTGCGGCGACATGCTGTCCCCATGGACAGTATGTCGAATTTTACACATTTTAAAAAAAAAAAGTATACAATGTAAAACTGTGCAAATCCACACAGTACAGAACAATATAATGTGATACATACATCACTTTACAACACCTGCCTTGGCTTAAAGCTGTGTCAGGCCAATTGACATGGGCTAGAACACCAAGGCTACATCAACATGTTGTTATGCTCTGCATAGTTATGCGGGGATTGTCTTCAGTTGTGACAAGCTCCTAGCATAACATCAGTCTCCAAAATCCCCCGAAGTCGGAGTGTGGCTGCCCACGTGGCGGGGTAGCCAAAAACGGTCACACACGTAATGTTCTCATCCCCAGCTGATGCATTTGTACCATAGTGTTCAAGTGCTTCGGCTGTTTGATGATCCCTGGAGTCTTTTAGCCAGGGTACGACAACAACAACAACTTTACAACACAGCACAACGCAGCGCAATATAGTGCAACGAAATAAACAACACAGTAACATGATAAAGTACATCGATTAAGCACAATCCAGTACAATTCGGAAAGGAACTGTAATTTTCTTCTTTTTAAAAAATCTTTTCAACATTTCATTAATTTCTAGCTCGAGAAGACTGAATTTAGACCCCCAAAAATGAGACATGTAGACAAAAGATACCGTGCATACACATGTCATTAACACTTTGTTGAGCGTTCTCGTTTTTTCCATTCTGTCGGTTATTTGCAGTCCTTTCCATTTCATTCATGCATTCTCCCAATTCCACCTTGTCAGTCAGTTTTAACTTACATGCCCTCCCTCAAGTTTAAAAACAGGAAAAGGATTATTGTTTTTAATGACTGATTTCACTGGCTTCCACACCAATCTGCTTCAGCAGATCAAAACACACAAGCGAACAAGCAAGTCATGACAACATGTATCCATCGTCATCATCACAGTCTACATCATGATCACAGTCATCATCACAGTCTACATCATGATCACAGTCATCATCACAGTCTACATCATGATCACAGTCATCATCACAGTCTACATCATGATCACAGTCATCATCACAGTCTACATCATGATCACAGTCATCATTATTACCCTGCTGTCGTTACTCCACAGTGGTGTGTTTTGAAGGCAAGAACGTCTTACTATTCTAGAGATACTTTAAAATAACGAAACATTACTGGTTGTAATAGCAATAATGATGATGATGACGATGATGATGACGATGATGATGATAGATGATGATGATGATGATGATGATGATGACGATGATGATGATGATGATGATGATGATGATGATGATGACGGTAACGATGATGATGATGATGATGATGATGATGATGATGATGATAATGATATAATAACCAATAATACTGCATCAACAACATGATAAAATGAATATAACTGATAGTAAAGCGAATATACACGGCGCATTCTTCAGGGCAATGTTATGTCGCAGTGCTTCATAATAATAACACACAAATGTGTGTGTGTGTGTGTGTGTGTGTGTGTGTGTGTGTGTGTGTGTGTGTGTGTGTGTGTGTGTGTGTGTGTTGTGCCTTTCATCCGGTGGAATCCTATGGTTACATTTGAGGTTGTTTTCACTCTCCGCCTGCAGCCTGCTCACTGTAACACTAACTCCCATCTGGTATGTTTGGACAATGTACATCTTTTCTGAATTTCAGATTCCATATGAGAGCTATGTATTTGCATGAAAGAAATTGTATGTTTTTAAAATGTTTTTTGAGCTTGTGGTTATATGTTCAATTAGTTTCTTCTTGTTTATAAGGGCAGGATTTTTTTTAAAAGCTGGAAAGCTGATTCTTTAACCTTCAATAAAGATAATTTTGACTTGACTTGACTTGACTTCACACACACACACACACACACACACACACACACACACACACACACACACACACACTCACTCATTCACACCCACACACACACAACACACACACACACACACACACACACACACACACACACACACACACACACGACACAGAGAGAGAGAGAGAGAGAGAGAGAGAGAGAGGAGAGAGAGAGAGAGAGAGAGCGAGAGAGAGAGAGAGAGAGAGAGAGAGAGAGAGGAGAGAGAGAGAGAGAGAGAGAGAAGTATGTACGTTTGTGTCCAACGTAGTTTACGCAAACATATGTACACATTACGAGCATAGAGTTAGCAACATCAGCACTCGAACAGTTTTTTTTATTTTCTTAATTGCCACGACACTAGAGAACAAATGGAAGTTTCACAACAATTGCACGTCACATACTGTCCGGTCCCATGCGGGACACGCATGCATGCACCAGCGCTAAAAACTGGCACACGATACTTACAAGACGCAACAGGTGGCAAACATTGATGGACGAGGACGAAGAGTGACACGGACAGAGGTTAAAAACAACTGTTGAAAAGCCTTTTTTTTTCTTCTCTTTTCTCGTTTCTGTTGTAGTCTTCGTTTTAGTTTTAGAAGAAAAATCCACAACCACTCTCCTCTCTCTCTCTCTCTCTCTCTCTCTCTCTCTCTCTCCTCTCTCTCTCTCTCTCTCTCTCTCTCTCTCTGTGTGTGTGTGGTGTGTGTGTGTGTGTGTGTGTGTGTGTGTGTATGTGTGTGTGCGTGTGTGTGTGAGTGTGTGTGCGTGCGTGGTGGGTGTGTGCGTGCGTAGATGCCTGCGTGCGTGCGTGCGTGTGTGCGTGCTTTTGTGTGTGTGTGTGTGTGTGTGTGTGTGTGTGGTGTGTGTGTGTGTGTGTGTGTGTTGTGTGTGTGTGTGTTTTGCCTGCCTTTTCACCCATATGACTCAAGTTGTAGAGACGTGGATTCCTGAGCGTAAAGTGACTGTGGAGAATGCGGCAAAATCCCTGCCGTCTCTGTTTCAAAACAGCATTGTTGTGGAGAATGTGGCGCACTCCCTTCTGTCTCTGTTTCAAAACAGCATTGTTCTGGAGAATGTGGCACACTCCCTGCTGTCTCTGTTTCAAAACAGCATTGTTGTGGAGAATGTGACACACTCCCTGCTGTCTCCGTTTCAAAACAGCATTGTTGCGGAGAATGTGGCACACTCTGGCTGTCTCTGTTTCAAAACAGCATCGTTGTGGATAATGTGGCGCACACTCTGCTGTCTCTGTTTCAAACCAGCATTGTTGTGGAGAATGTGGCACACTCCCTGCTGTCTCTGTTTCAAAACAGCATTGTTGTGGAGAATGTGGCGCACTCCCTGCTGTCTCTGTTTCAAAACAGCATTGTTGTGGAGAATGTGGCACACTCCCTGCTGTCTTGTTTCAAAAAAGCATTGTTGGGAGAATGTGGCGTAGCCTACTCGCTGCCGTCTCTGTTTCAAAACAGCAACGTTGTGGAGAATGTGGCGCACTCCCTGCTGTCTCTGTTTCAAAACAGCATTGTTGTGGAGAATGTGGCACACACTCTGCTGTCTCTGTTTCAAAAAAGCATTGTTGTGGAGAATGTGACACATTCCCTGCCGTCTCTGTTTCAAAACAGCATTGTTGTGGAGAATGTGACACACTCCCTGCTGTCTCTGTTTCAAAACAGCATTGTTGTGGAAATGTGACACACTCCCTTCTGTCTCTGTTTCAAAACAGCATTGTTGTGGAGAATGTGACGCACTCCCATGCTGTCTCTGTTTCAAAACAGCATTGTTGCAGAGAATGTGGCACACATCCCTGCTGTCTCTGTTTCAAAACAGCATTGTTGTGGAGAATGTGTCACACTCCCTACTGTCTCTGTTCAAAACAGCATTGTTGTGGAGAATGTGGCGCCTCCCTGCTGTCTCTGTTTCAAAACAGCATTGTTGTAGAGAATGTGACACATTCCTGCTGTCTCTGTTTTAAAACAGCATTCGTTGTGGAGAATGTGGCGCACTCCCTGCTGTCTCGTTTCAAAACAGCATTGTGTGGAGAATGTGACACACTCCCTGCTGTCTCTGTTTCAAAACAGCATTGTTGTGGAGAATGTGGCACACTTCTTGCTGTCTCTGTTTCAAAACAGCATTGTTTGTGGAGAAAGTGACGCACTCCCTGCTGTCTCTGTTTCAAAACAGCCTTGTTGTGGAGAATGTGGCACACTCCCTGCTGTCTCTGTTTCAAAACAGGATTGTTGTTGCGAATGTGGCACACTCCCTGCCTGCTGTCTCTGTTTCAAAACAGCATTGTTGTGGAGAATGTGGCACACTCCTTGCTGTCTCGTTTCAAAACAGCATTGTTGTGGAGAATGTGACACACTCCCTGCAGTCTCTGTTTCAAAACAGCATTGTTGTGGAGAATGTGGCGCACTCCTTGCTGTCTCTGTTTCAAAACAGCATTGTTGTGGAGAATGTGGCACCCTCCCTGCTGTCTCTGTTTTCAAAACAGCATTGTTGCAGAGAATGTGGCGCACTCCCTGCTGTCTCTGTTTCAAAACAGCATTGTTGTGGAGAATGTAGCGCACTTCCTGCTGTCTCTGTTTCAAATTGGGATCGTTGTGGATAATGTGGCGCACACTCTGCTGTCTCTGTTTCAAAACAGTATTGTTGTGGGAGAATATGGCGCACTCCCTGCAGTCTCTGTTTCCAAACAACATCGTTG
>JAFLJL010004214.1:0-7500 GCA_018398815.1 Conus ventricosus | reverse complement strand
AGAACAATCGCAATTGATTACATTTTTACTTCATTATTCTTCTAGCAAAATATTACCTATATAAGTGTAAGTTAGAAGCAGTCTTCCACATGTAGCAGTTTTTCTTGAAAATGTTGACCTATAGATATATAATTGAAAAATATAACTCATACCTAACCATGAACCACGTGGATTTTCATGCCAGATGGCTTGCTTATGAAGCTTTGGTTTCTAATACCTAGCTGCTTTAGCTACTGTCTCAGGAACATATCTTTTCTGTATTAATATATAAATGCGTATGATGTATAATATAAACAACAATTACTAGGCTAATCATGTCATCTTTTTCCTTCTTTTTTTTGTTTTTGTTTTGTTTTGATCCTTTGCTGAGGATATCCTGTGTGGCCCTTGTCTGCGCTGAAATATTTATGTTTTGGCACTCAAGAAATAATGTACCTTATGATAATAACATGTATTATCTTCACTTGCTGTGACCCAACCCATTCTGTTACCTTGTGTATCTGTCTGTCTGTCCGTCTGTTTTTTTTTTTCCCCCTATATTATTTGTGTGTACATGCTGATTTATCTTGCAATATATATGTGTATGTTTATGTATATATATATATATATATTTTTTTTTTGTCAAACGCATGTATACATCTGTTTTTGGGTAGTAGTATTAGAATAATATGATGCATACAAGTTTATGTAATATTTCTTATAGCATTGTCAATAAGTAACCATGTTCTTTTTAATTTTTTATACATAGACAATGTTATGCTGACACTCTCTCTCCCTCTCTCTCTTCTCTCTCTCTCTCTCTCTCTCTCTCCTCTCTCTCCTCTCTCTCTCTCTCTCTCTCTTGTCTTGTCTTTTTTCATGTGTGTGTGTATGTTTTTTTTTCTGTTTGTCTGTTTCTTGCTTTATACCTGATTTTTAGTTATGAGTGTCTGTCTTCTTTAGATGTGTATGGGTGTGAGTCTGGTTGTTTTTTTTTCCTTTTTCTCTTTGTATGAGGAATAACAATAAAAACAAATAAAAATGTTAAAAAAAAAAAGCTTACGGTTATGGCATAAATCATGTAAGCAGAAATGAGGAGGGCCTGATTCCCTATTACATTCAGCTTCAGCAACGGTTTCAGTTATGGGGGCTTTTATCTTAAACGAAGCATGTAGAAATCTATACCATACCGAACGAATAAACAGAGGGGCTTGTCTGTCGTTCTCATCGTTTTTTCGTTATTTTTCGTGTCATTCTTTAAACACTGGAACTAGCTCATGCTGGAACTAGGTAACGAACCATGCCGAAGGCGAGTGAACTCACAGCAGGTGAGACAAAACAGCTCATAGAACTGGTGAGGGGGAAATACGTGGCTTTATACGACCAGAGCGTGGGAAACTGCGGGAATTTAGTCCCGTTTGAATTCTTCATATTGATAGCTTATCTGCAAAAATGGGGAAGATTTTGAGTGAAGGGGTGCCATGACTGAAATCACAAAAGGAGGAAAATGAACAGCTCTACGAGTTAAAACGTTCGCAATTATGTACGGCGTTACTCGCAATCTGGTGCACACTCAAAGTTTCGCTGGATACTGTAATCAATACCGTGACTATAAACTGGCAAATGGAATCGCGCCTTTATCCGCCACGCGGATCTCAATAGATAATCGTACTGGTAAAATAAAAAGCAGAGAAGGGCTCCGGGGTGTGTGCGCAGTTTGCTTGGTGGTAACGTCTTTGCCGATGGGCTCTGAAGTTATGAAGTACAGGCTGGTACGCCACACATGGGGACGCTACTTCCGTGGGTGTTCTGTTGTGTGCGTCCATTTGCCACCATACAACGGCCCACTATGTGAACACAGCGCAGGTTTCCAAGTGTGGTGCAGGACTGCTCCTGGCTGGTTAGTCCGACAGTTAGAGACAGAACGTCTCTGGGTCCCATTAGCATCATCAGTGTCCCTTTTTCTGGACTTATTGTAAACTGCTCTATTGTGTGAGTTGCATTTTTTTCCCAAATCAAATCAATCAAATACGCAGCTAGTGAAGAGTTTTCATATCTGTAACATATTTTTTTTTAATTTCATCTTCCCAGTTTCTCCATCTTCAACCCCCCCCCCCCTCCTTAAGTCCAAATCTTTGCCAAGTCGTTACTATGAAGACAGTTCAGTTGTTGGCCTGCGCTCGTTTTTTCCCTCACTATTAGATGGTTCGTCTTTGTATTTGTCCAACTATATTCAAGTTTAAAAGGCTGTGCCAGTCTTGAATAAAAGTTACTCTGTGTTAGGTTTCCTTATGGGAGCAAAACATACCCCACTTGTTTACTGTTTATCGTTTACTGTTCCCTACCTCATTTCATTTCCGATTTTTCAATCAAATACACTCAGAGTTCACAGATACGCCAAAAAGAGAAAAGCGGTTCGTCAACATATGTTGCATTTTTCAGAATGGTGGCCTTTGTCATGTCACCGGCTAGACTTACTTTACTTTTTGTGGTGACAGCCTCAAAACGGCCCTGTGCATTCGCTCGGGTTACACTGAAACTAAAACTAAGTACAATTTATCCACACTCGTCATAAAGCTAACCATCAAAATTGATTTTTATGACCAAAAAATGATGAAATTTTACACTGGACATTTTTCCGGCATGAAATTTTGTGAAAAAGGTTCAATTTATGGATCCAGACGAGTTCATGAAAAATGGGAAAAGAACACCTATAATAAAGCAACAAATGTATAGACATCACGGAGGGATGATGGAAACAACGAGCAACGTCGACAACAAAGATGATAATGACGACAACGCGTCGTGGAGAATTGCAGAACTTAAATAGGGTAACCTTAACAACTGAGTAATTGCCGAAGAGAAAAAAACGTTCAAAGGAGAGACAAAAAAGACATAACGAACAATTGTGACGAAAAATACGATGATGATACTGATGGTGATGATAAAGTTGCTGCTGCGCTGCTGCTGCTGCTGCTGCTGCTGCTGATGATGATGATGATGATGAAGATGATGATGATGATGACGACGACAATGATGATGATGATTATGACGACGGTGATGATGATGGTGGTGGTGGTGGTGGTGGTGGTGGTGATTGTGATGATGAGACTATTCTGGAGAGCAGGATGAAAAAAAACTTGAATAGATTATATCAACAACTGAATACATACTTAAAACAATAAAACTGAATAAACAAAACAACAACAACAACCACATCAAAGACAAAAACGAAGAAATCACCTTCACAAGCAGAGCAATGCAAACACCAACAAACACAAGCAACATACCTGCTAATCCTTGAGCAGCCACGAGACCAGGGGGCCATCAGCAGAAACAGCAGCAACAACCCGAACGACGAGAACAGCGATGACAACGAGGACGAGCCCAAGTGGCGATGACCAGGTAAGGGCCGAGGCCGGCGTCGATGACGATGAAGTGTGACACCTGCGTAGCAGCTGAGGGAAACCGCCTCCGCGGCGGTACGCATAGTACTCCCTGCGATGTCTCCACAGGCACTCTCCCTCCGGTACTCCCAACACAGCGCGGCGGCCGCTGCACGGGATGCTCGTCACCATACGACGCGTGTCACCTGCAGTGTCCACTGTGACGTCACGCCAGGCGTCATCACCAATCACCAATCATTCACAAGTGACAGGAGGGTAACTAACTGCCATCCTTGCGTGAAAGTAGGCTCCTCAGTGGATCGTTGCAATCCTCTGAATCACATTTGTTCACAGGAACCCACGCATTCTGGAATTTGTCAGATGCCTCGCTTCGCTAGTTTAATTTGTCAGATTGCCTCGCTTCAGCTAGTTAAAACAAAATAAGGCCATACAAAAAAATAAAACAACACTAAACAAAAACAAAATAGACAAACAAACGAAAACACCTAAATGCACTCCTTAGTCCTAAAGCTGGACAGTTTCTGAGCGTTGTGTGCCCAAACCGTAAGGAATCCAAACTGGTTGGAGCAAGCGGTCACTGGTTGGAGCAAGCGGTCAAAGCCGATCAGCGTAAATTGTTCGAGAATCGACGAAAACTCCTCCTTTTGCATTCTACAAGTCCATTTTTTCTTAACTACAGTTGGATTAAATCTTTCTTGCTTTCCTCTTTAATTCCTTCCCTCTCCCCCAAAATAACAAAATCTCTATGACTGAGGAATCGAGAATTCTGTCACGAGAATATGTAGCTTAATCAATTCACCACGATTTCAACTTGATAATACACAAACCTCTACAACAAAAGTCTGGGGGGAAAAAAGGATGAATTGGCTCTGGTTAATGAACGGAGGATATCTGGTCCAAGTGCTGAAATTATAATTAATGTTTCCCTATCTTTAAAGGGTAAAAAGTAACCCGAAGTAGGTTTCACTTCAAAGGTAGCAAATCACAC
The DNA here is from genome assembly GCA_018398815.1 of Conus ventricosus. Classification (NCBI taxonomy): domain Eukaryota; kingdom Metazoa; phylum Mollusca; class Gastropoda; order Neogastropoda; family Conidae; genus Conus; species Conus ventricosus. The sequence goes on along the minus strand of JAFLJL010004214.1, from coordinate 3,126 downwards.
AACTTCATATATGTCAGCAAGTCCTAAAAATTGCTGGTTTTCACAGTGATTATACCCATCGATATTCGGCGAACACTTTTCACGGATATTCCTCCACGTATGTTCGATATAATTCACGAATTCCATCTTTTTCAACACCCGGTCATGATTTTTGTCATTTCGAGAATGTCCCCATGTCACACACAGTCTGTATTTTTTCCCCAGCAATTTTTGATGACCATGAAATTTCGCAGACAGATCGACTTAGCTTTTTCCCCTCCTCCTAGCAGGCACGAAATGTATATCCGAAAAAGTTTAGATGATTATGTTATCGTGGACCCACTGAGCAAAATGGTTTTAACCATTTACTAACCAAACAAGAAAACAAAGATCCCGGACTGGTTTGAAAGCACCAGAGACATTAGAAAGTAGAGGGAAATTAAGAAAGAAGGCGAGCCGCGTTCACCCAACACAGGCTAAAACCAAGGAAGCGTAGTCTCCCCTCTTCGCCGACATAGATCAGGAGTTCTCCCCCTTTTTCCCATTCCTTCTTGCCTTCTTCTTCCTCCCACCCACGCATGCAGGTATACGCTGGGAAGGGTGGCCTGGCCTCTTGATCCAAATGTCAGGGCTCTAGAGCATTTGGCGATGCTTGTCTGCTCGTGGCAAGCATCTCGTGTGTCGATTCTCTCATCTTGGAAACGTGATCTTGGCAAAGATGATAAAGGTACCCCGGCCCTCTACCGCCGATGCCCGAATTCCCTGCGCCCCATTTCTGGGATTCCAAGTGAACATGGCGAGCGTGATGATGACAAGCGGAATTTTCTGGCAAAACAGGTGAAAACGTGATTTTAGCACACCCTTGAAATGTCAGTCTGCTTTGAATACGCATCCATCAAAACAGCGGCTATACACACATTAAAGATATGAAAGACTTGCATGTTTCAGGTATACATCGTCATTAGCAGCATTATCTTTACCGGAATCGTCTGGTCTTTAACTCAGTTTGATTTCAATATCACTGATGAAAGGCTGGAAAGCAAAGAAATAACCAAACATGTCGTAAACTGGCGTCAAAAATCTCGCATCGGCTCCACAGAAGCAACAAAAAACAACAACGAGAAAGCAATTAAAACCTATTACACTATTTTTGAACCAAATGGATACAGCTCTCTCTCTCTCTCTCTCTCTCGTCTCCTCTCTCTCTCTCCTCTCTCTCTCTCTCTCTCTCTCTCTCCACTGACTCACACACACACACACACATACACACACACACACACACACACACACACACACACACACACACACACACACACACATCAGAAGGTAGATTTCATTACGAAATGGGAGTTATTACTGCAACGCTTGGAAAGTTTATCGCCAAAGTAATTAGCGTTAACAAAACATCAACAACTACAACTCTAACCAAACGAAACAAAAAACGCATTATCATTTTTAAAACCACACACACACACACACACACACACACACACACACACACATACACACACACACCACACACACACACACACACACCACACACACACACACACACACACACACATATATACACAGGCACAAACCTACACACACACACACACACACACACACACACACACACACACACACACACACACACACACACATATACACACACACACACACACACACACACACACACACACACACACACACACACACACACACACACACATATACACACACACACACACACACACACACACACACACACACACACACACACACATATAACACAGGCACAAACCTACACACAACACACACACACACACACACCACACACACACACACACACACACATATATACACAGGCACAAACCTACACACACACACACACACACACACACACACACACACACACACACACACACACACACACACACACCATACGTACATACACACACATACATACACACACGCGCGCGCGGGGCACTCAAACACCACACATAACAAAAGGTAAACATTTTAGAGATGTTACGTTGTTGCTGAACAGTTATAATTATCAGACAAATTCTTAATTAATTTGAGATGGTCACTAGTTATCGTCTTCTTTGAATAAACAATGACCCATGTATTCTTTTTTCTTTTTTTTTGGGTTGTGTGTGTGTGTGTGAGTGTGTGTGTGTGTGTGTGTGTGTGTGTGTGTGTGTGTGTGTGTGTGTGTGTGTGTGTGTGTAACGGCAATAGCCCATGACACAGTGTTATTAAGGTCGCAGACAGTACGTGAACTGTGCGTTTTGACGACTGAGCTGTCCGAAAACTGAAGCTAATGAATGTGATGCGACTTGCGGTGCTTCTGTTGGCCTTTTATCTATTTTTATTTTTTTCTTACCCGCTTGGCTGCTACTGCACTTTGTGTGTCGTTCGTACGTCTATTGTTAATTACCCCCCTTGGCATGAAAGAAATAGGTTATGCTAAATGCACCCCGCCCTCCCCTGTGTGTGTGTGTGTGTGTGTGTGTGTGTGTGTGTGTGTGTGTGTGTGTGTGTGTTGTGTGGTGGGTGCGCGCGCGCGCGCGCGCGCGTGTGTGTGTGTGTGTGTGTGTGCGTGCGCGCGCGCATGTGTGTGCGTGCGTGCGTGCATGTATGTGTGTGTGGGGGGGTGGTGTGCGCGCGTGTGTGTGTGTGTGCGTGCGTGCGTGCGTGTGTGCGTGCGTGCGTGCGTGCGTGCATGCATGTGTGTGTGCACATACATATCTATCAACGTCCCTGTCTGTCTGTCAGAAAGGTCTGTCTATCCATCTAGCTGCATGTCTGTCCACCCATTGTCAGTCCATCTGTTATCATTATCATTATAACTATTAATTCCAGCATGCCTATCTACCTATCTGCCTGTTTCTATCTATGTGCTATTATTGTTTCTAACATGCATGACATTCACAGAAACAAAACTCAGAACTTGACCGCCATTACTACAATCTAGGTTTCATTTTCCTTCAGTAAATGTTTGGTTTTCATTTTACAACAAAAAAAAAAAAAATTATTAGCGCATATGACGGGATGTACACTTCAAAACGGAAGGAACAATCAATATCTATATGCAATGATCTATAATGATAATTATACCAAACAATGTTATGGTTCCAACAATATGAAAAACAAGATGAA
>JAFLJL010004213.1:0-25601 GCA_018398815.1 Conus ventricosus | reverse complement strand
TATTTTTTTGTTCTTATTTATTTATTCCTCTTCAGAGGTTTTTACAGACTATGTTTTCTTACTGTTTTTTCCTCTTCAAGGCTTTACGTATATGTTTCTCACGTATTTATTCCTTTTCAAGGTTTTTACGTACTATGTCTTTTTACTGTTTTTACCCCCTTCGGGTTTTACGACTTGCAGACCTGCCACCCCCTTCCGCCCTTTCAGGCATACTTTTTAAAAAAACCGGGGACACAATGATTTCCAGGGAAAACATCAGGGTAGACATACACAACCACATCAACTTAAAGTGAAAGCTTACCTTTATTTACACTATGAAAACTTCTCCATGGCTTTTGGTTAAATTTCAGGTCCGCAGGGCAGGCGAAGAGAACGGAATGGGAGTCCTAAACAAATCTGAAAAAATTATAACCTGTGCTGATCCTTAAAATCGCTGGCACAGCAGATCTATGCTTCGATCCACCTCCATAGTGTCGGGATAACGTCCCACAATCAGTGGAAAATTTTTCTGCCCTTTTTGCTTGTTTCCCACTTTTGAATTGTGAAAGGCGTTTTTTCATTCTCCCCCCGAAGAAAGGGGTAACTTGGGCCATTTTCTTTCAAAATCGCCGTGCCGCTTCACGCACTAAAATTTCTTGCGTGCCCGATCGGGAAACTCAATTTAACTCCTTTTTTAAAACTTTCCAACGGGCCATCGGCAAATTCAGTTCACTAAAGGGTCAACCATAAAATTTTTCACCTTATACGCAAAAGTTTCCTGGGGTTGACGTCTGAGCACGTTGAAAGAACCCCCTAGGCCAATGTTAAAGTTTTCTCGTCTCAAGGGTTTTTGTTGTTTTTCTTGTGCTTCTCAGTACGACGGAGGGGTTTTTCGCCCCTACCTCCTCCGAGGAGAACTCACACGCCAAATTCCCCACACACGCGTATGTCTCGATCTTCCCCCACGCTTGTAAAGGGCCGGGGTTTCCGATTTTTCGACGGGAACGTTGCTGACGTTTTTTTTCTTGACGTAGCCCATTGCAGATCGCCTCGGCTTTTTTTCGTTTCCTGTTTCGCTTTCCATTTTTCTTGCTTTCAAAACTGGGGAAACGGGTATGCGCAATTTCCCGGGCTTTTTCGACGGATTGGGCGGGGTGGCCACGACCAAAATCGGTCAGCGGTGATCGGCTAACGAACTCGACTTCGTTTTTTTTTTTTTTTTTCCCCCGGATTTTTTTTTTTCGCGGGCACGAATAAAAAAAAGGATTCCAGGGGCAGGCTGCATGATTTTTTTATTTTGGGGGACAAATACGGGCCCGGGGCGGAAGCAGGTCGAACGTGTTTTCTTACGATTTATTCCTTTCAAGGGTTTACAGTTCATGTCTTCTTACTGTATTTATTCCCCTTTCAGAGGGGTTTTCGACTATGTTTTTTCTGATTTATTCCTCCTGAGGTTACATACTATGTGTTTCACTGTATTTATTCCTCTTCAGAGTCTTTACAGTACTTGTGTTTTTACTGTTTTTTCCTCTTTAAGGGTTTACAGACAGTCTTCACGATTATTCCTCTTCAGAGGGTTTACGTACTATGTGTTCTTACTGTATTTTTTCCTCTTCAGAGGCTTTACAGTACAAAGTGTTCTTACTGTATTTTTTCCTTTCTTCAGATGATGCAGATTGTACAAACTTGCCCCTCCCCCCACTGACCAAACACTAGGGTTAACATCACGGGATTCCTGGTTTGGGGGGTTTTGGGGGGTTGGGTTCCCTTAAAGGCCTTTTAATTTTGTGGGATTTTTTTTCCTCACAAATTTGGCCCTGCAAACAGTTGAGTTCCCTATAGGTTAAAACCTTGGGGGGACTTGAACGGGAAAGTCGGGTTTTTCACCCATTTCATAAAATGCGTCACTTCGAGAGTTGTTAAATTTTTCCCAACAAACAAAAGCAGGTGCTCTCATGCAACCTAAACTGTGATTTCCTCCCCAGGGCTACACAGGGGTTTTCCTCTCCATGTCTCCCACAGTGGTTTTCCTCCCCCATGTCTACACATTTGATTTCCTCCCCCCTGTTTTAACAGTGGTTTCCCCTCCGGTCTACACAGTGGTTTCCTCTCCAGGGTCTACCCCCGGCGGAATCCCAAATCCCGGGGGGGGGGGGGGGGGGGGGGGGCAACAGGACGACCCAGGCCGTCTGTGGATGGGAGAGGGAATGAGCATCATGGGGAAATGCTACGGGAGTGGCTCAAAGATGAGACACACACAAAAAAAATATGTCCTGAAGAGTTTATTTCCTAATCGACAGTGCTGGTTGCCTAAGACTCATACACAATTGCCACTGTATTCAATTCTCGCATTTTTAAGTATGGGTTTTCCACGGCCATATCATAAAAAGAGTATGGTTCAAATGATGCAACTGTTTATTTCTTTAACCTTAGATGTATATACAAATCAGCTTATACATAGCTTTAAAGGTCTACTTTTAGAGATTTTCGATAATTTGTTTAAAAAACAGGTCTACATGTCATATAACTACGTATGGTATTCATTTTCAAAAAAAGTCGCCGGAAGAATTTAATAGATAAAAAACGAGTTTTGCACACCTGTTCAAAACCCGCGCGGTAGACCGAAAACCATGACGTCACTTGATGGACTGGCCGTCAACCGCGACTACACAACAAGCCAACGCCAAGTGAAATCAACACGAGTTGCGATCCCCCACAGCCTAAAAAGTCACAGGGGGTGGCAGATATTGTGCTGTAGGCGTGTGCAGCAGCTCAGCAGGAGACGGATATTCTTTGCACACATTTCCATCTGATCCAGATACTCGAAAGACAGTGGATTCGGTTGGTGCAACCAAAGAACTATCTTTGGTGCAACCATGCCGGCCACCAAGTTATTTTTACCACGTCAGTTCCAGCTGGACCACGGAAACGAGCTGTTCCGACAATTGCCGAGCCCGTTCGAGTGGATCAAAAACTTCGTCTGCATTGTGCGCGTATACTTTGAAGGCGGAGTGGTAAGCTCGTACAGATGAGTACGATAGTCGCACGTTTATTCTGTTCTTATCTATGGACAGATCACACTTGTTAAATTGAATGAACACGTTAAGGCTTGAGGAAGGAGAATCTCCGCTCGCCGTCCACGCGTGATCGCATCAAGAAGGCAGTCGGTAGCCTCCCTCGAGACTTCGGTAAAGTCCGTACGCCTTCGGAATGATGTGTTCGGGCGTCCAGCTGGAACTGAAAGCTCGTTTCCGTGGTCCAGCTGGAACTGACGTGGTAAAAGAACTTAGCGTTCAAACTGATAAGGTAAGGCCTTGCAGAAACATCCCAGAGTTACATTGGCTGTCGCAATCATAGTTACTGCTTTTACATGATAAATTAAATACCGATCGGGATGTGCAAGAACCATCAGAATCGCTTTCTGTCGCCGTGGCTTGTGTAGGTCGCGGCTGACGGCCAGTCCATCATGTGACGTCACATCAAGAGTAGTTAAGCCATGCCAAGATTTAGTTGATTACCTCACCGTTTTCCTGATTACAGGTAAAAATGCCCACTTTCGCGGATCGATTTCGTGTGATCGGGAGAGAATCGGATGTTTGTTTTATCAATTTATCAACATTTCATTTTCTGCATAAGCTGACCAATTATCGAAAACCTCTAAAGTAGACCTTTAAGGTTCTTGACAATACCAAAAATTTAAACAGAAAATTCTCAATAATCAAAAGACATCATGATTTCATTATCTCTGGGTCACAGCCAACCCAAAAGATGTTGTGAAGATTACAGTTACATGCATAGAAGTGCAATCTGTTCACATTATTACATCCAAAATATGTAAAGGTTGTGAACAACTGTTGGTCACCTGGATTCCTACTATTTATGTCTTTGTTACATGTGTGTGCTGAAACTAACACACACACATTTTCCTTTCAGTATGAGTCAGACCAGTACATCAGCAGATATTCTCAACCATACCATTTTCATAGTATGAGCATTTTACTGCAAAGTTTTTAAAGCCTAACTTCCTGAGGAATATGCGAACAGTTGTCAAACATGTGCGTATACACTCGCACTCACACACACAGACAACACACACCATGCTGAAAAAAACACAAAAGACCATCACCTAGTAAACAATCAACAAGTGTATCTAATTTCTTCAGGCTTCTTTCATGTGCACTCAACAGACTAAATGCTTTTTTTTTTCCTTCCAGCATTGGGCATCATGTGTATTATCAACTAAAGTAAACTAGCCTATGCAAAAGTCTTCAATCAAGAACACAGTAAAGATCACTGTATATCTTTCCTGATTTCAAGTCAATGTTAGAACTATCACTTCACATGACATTCATCTTTTGAGCAGAACATTTTAACATCATACTGCCACACATTGTATAAAACCATTTAGACAAACTTGTACTGGTCTCTTGAGTGTGTGCGAGTGTGTGTGTGTGTGTGTGTGTGTTGTGTGTGCGTGTGGTGTGTCGTGTGTGTGTGTGTGTGTGTGTGGTGTGGGGTGTGCCATGTTATCGGCCTTTACTCAAGTCCTAGTGTACACAGAATTGTTTCAGATCAGTATGGATCACTGTTTGTCTTTTATTTTCATGTTATCTGGAAATGGGGAAAAAAAAATGCATAAAGCACAGTTCTTTTTGCACCCAACAGACGCACTTGACTTTTGACCAGTAAGGATCATCTTGTATTTCTCCCAGATACCTGCCTGTACAATTGTTTGGATGCACACAACAATACATGATTTTGACCACTGTGGATAATCTTGTCTTTTCAAGTAACCTGTCTCCCTAAAGTCTTACTGTGCTGATGGATCATCTGTGTCTCACCAGGCAATATACTAAAATGTCTTACTGCACACATCACATGAAAAGAATCTCTAACCGGTGTCCATCAGCTGGTATCTTTTCAAGCTACATGACATGTAAAAGGCTTTAACACTGCAGTTCAGACATTTGATGCTAGGCTTTTAAGCAGAACCCTGTCATGATTGTTTACTGATTATTAACTGAAAGTAATTGAGTATGGAAATATAATAATGTATTAAAGTCAGGTAAATGTATTTTGATTTTAAATGATCAGAAAGAAGCAGAATCTTTCAACAGAAAAAGTAATTTTTGAAACAGTAACAATGGAAAAATACTGGGAGTGTGGCATCAAATGTCCACATTGGAACAACTGGTGGAGTTAATTAATGCACAGAACACAGCAAAATCAATTTTTCACCTGCACTATCTTGCATATTTCGTAATTTGCCAGTGTACTAGTCTTTCAGCACACATTATTCACTGAATTGCATCACCTTATGTTTCTACAAGCAACTTTTTGTGCAGTCTTATGCACACACACGTGCACATGATTTCTGTTCAGTGTGGATTTTGCGTCTGTTTAGGCTACCTAAAAGCATATAACTCTTACTACACACATCGCATGCAAATGATTTCTGACCAGCTGAATCATATTGTGAATTCTCTTTAGACTATCTGCCAGTCTAAAAGTCTTACTGCACACATCACATGCAAATGGTTTCTCACCAGTATGGATCATTTTGTTTCTTCAGGTGACTTGCCTCTCTAAAATTCTTACTGTACACATCACATAAAAATAATCTCACCAGATCATCTTGTATTTCTTCTGGTATTTCTCCTGTGTAAAGGTCTTACAGCACACATCTCATGCCAACGGTTTCAGACATGTGTGATCATCTTGGTGTGCCTCAGACCAATTGCCGATGTAAATCTCATACTACACACATCACATGAAAATGATTTCTCACCAGTATGGATCATCTTGTGTTTCTTCAGATTACCTGCCCATGTAAAACTCTTACTGCACACATCACATGAAAATAATTCTCACCAGTATGGATCATCCTGTGTCTCTTCAGACAACTTGCCCGTGTAAAACTCTTACTGCACACTTCACATGAAAATAATTTCTCACCAGTATGGATCACTTGTGTGTCTTCAGATGACTTGCTTCTCTAAAATTCTTACTGCACACTTCACATGAAAATAATTTCTCACCAGTATGGATCATCTTGTGTGTCTTCAGATGACTTGCCTCTCTAAAATTCTTACTGCACACATCACATGAAAATAATTTCTCACCAGTATGGATCATCTTGTGTCTCTTCAGGGCACCTGCCCATGCAAAACTCTTACTGCACACATCACATGAAAATAATTTCTCACCAGTATGGATCATCTTGTGTGTCTTCAGATACCTTGCCGTGTAAACTCTTACTGCACACTTCACATGAAAATAATTCTCACCAGTATGGATCATCTTGTGTGTCTTCAGGTCACTTCCTTGTAAAACTCTTACTGCACACATCACATGAAAATAATTTCTCACCAGTATGGATCATCTTGTGTGTCTTCAGACAACTTGCCCTTATAAAACTCTTACTGCACACATCACATGAAAATAATTTCTCACCAGTATGGATCATCTTGTGTCTCTTCAGGGCACCTGCCCATGTAAAACTCTTACTGCACACTTCACATGAAAATAATTTCTCACCAGTATGGATCATCTTGTGTGTCTTCAGATACCTTGCCTGTGTAAAACTCTTACTGCATACTTCACATGAAAATAATTTCTCACCAGTATGGATCATCCTGTGTCTCTTCAGGACAACTTGCCGTGTAAAACTCTTACTGCACACTTACACATGAAAATAATTTCTCACCAGTATGGATCATCTTGTGTGTCTTCAGATGACTTGCCTTCTAAAACTTCTTACTGCACACTTCACATGAAAATAATTTCTCACCAGTATGGATCATCTTGTGTGTCTTTCAGATGACTTGCCTCTCTAAAATTCTTACTGCACACATCACATGAAAATAATTTCTCACCAGTATGGATCATCTTGTGTCTCTTCAGGCACCTGCCCATGCAAAACTCTTACTGCACACATCACATGAAAATAATTTCTCACCAGTATGGATCATCTTGTGTGTCTTCAGATACCTTGCCTGTGTAAAACTCTTACTGCACACTTCACATGAAAATAATTTCTCACCAGTATGGATCATCTTGTGTGTCTTTCAGGTCACTTGGCCTTGTAAAACTCTTACTGCACACATCACATGAAAATAATTTCTCACCAGTATGGATCATCTTGTGTGTCTTCAGACAACTTGCCCTTATAAATCTTACTGCACACATCACATGAAAATAATTTCTCACCAGTATGGATCATCTTGTGTCTCTTCAGGGCACCTGCCCATGTAAAACTCTTACTGCACACTTCACATGAAAATAATTTCTCACCAGTATGGATCATCTTGTGTGTCTTCAGATACCTTGCCTGTGTAAAACTCTATACTGCATACTTCACATGAAAATATTCTCACCATATGGTATCTTGTGTGTCTTCAGGTCACTTGGCCTTGTAAAACTCTACTGCACACATCACATGAAAATAATTTCTCACAGTATGGATCATCTTGTGTGTCTTCAGACAACTTGCCTATAAACTCTTACTGCAACATCACTGAAATAATTCTCACAGTATGGATCATTTGGTTCTCAGGCACTCCCATGTAAAATCTATGACACTTCAATGATATTTCTCACAGTATGGATCATCTTGTGTGTCTTCAAGACTTGCCCGTGTTAAACTCTTACTGCACACATCACTGAAAATAATTTTGACCAGTATGGATTCATCTGTGTGTCTTCAGATTACCAACCTGTGTAAAAGATCTTACTGCACACATTACATGTGAAATTTTTTGACCTGTGTGGTCATCTTGTCTCTTGATTACCAGCTGTGTAAAAGATTACTGCAACACACACAAGTGAACAGTTTTTCTTCTTGGTTTCACCTGACCTTGCTATGTGTCCCAGTTGTACTGAACACACCACAAACCACTGGTTTCTGAGCTGACCCTGATTGTCCCATTGTACTGAACACACCACAAACCACTGTTCTGAGCTGACCGATGATTCCCAGTAGTACTGACACACCACAACACTGGTTTCTGAGTGACTCTGATGCTGCAAGTGGAAGACAGGGGTTTGTCATCTTCTGTACAAACAGAAATATTACTTCATTATCATGTCATAATCATATTACATCACTACCATCAACAAACTGACCAGTTAATGATCATCACTCCTATCCTTTTATCAGGCAGTCTTATCCAAAATCAACAGGGTTACACACAAAGAAACAAACTGACCAGTTAATGATCATCATTCCTATCCTTTGGGGACATCCCGTAATCACTACGTATCGATATCACTAACGGGCTAAAGCTCTACGGAACACTAATCTACATATCCAAACGACTATTACCCGATATCACTACAGGTCATTCGCAAGACGATTTCCCTTCATAACTTGTACCTATACAACTATTTATGATTACCACTATGATTTCCAGACACCGTCTTTATCGCTACGTCTCTATGTCACTCTATATCACTACGATTTAAAAAAATGAAACAAATTATGAAAGAATGGACTGTGGTGTGTCTCTATTTGACACCAAGAGCACAGACACAATCAGCCGTGTCTCGCTGATGAGTCCGATCCAGCGGACGAAAGGCCTTGGAGCAGGCAATACAAATACATGTGCCTTCGAGAGAGATTATGATGGTTCCCTCAGGCAGCTAGTGAAGGGCTTCTCATAGTTATAATATATTCCCCCATTTACTTCATCTTCAATTTTTTTTTTTTTTTTTTTTTAAGTTCAAATCTTTGCCAAGTCATCACTATAACGACTGAAGAATTGTTAACCTGCACTTGTTTTCCCCCACTACTTAATTGTTCAGCATTCTATTGTTTGGTCAATCAGTGGGTGATTGCATCTCTTAAGAGATCCAAGTAAAGGTTGTTCTGTACAATTCTTAGCCACTCACAATGCTTGGGTTATTGAACAGCAGAGCTGACCACTCAGACTATTCCATATCTTTTGACCTCCCTTGCATCCTTGAATGGATCCTCAAGCATAGGCTCAAAGATTCTCCCTTACATTTTATACTGTTTGAATAATGCTTTTAGTTTTTCAGCAACTTTTTTCCTCTCCACACCTTTGTTTTGTTCCATTTTACTACCCTTCGCTGGCTGCTTTGGGGGTGCTGTTGGATTCTTTTTTGAACCCTTGGTGGTGAGAACACCACAGAATAATGGACTGTGGTGTGTCTCTATTTGACACCAAGAGCACAGACACAATCAGCCGTGTCTCCCTGATGAGTCCGATCCAGCGGACGAAAGGCCTAGGAGCAGGCAATACAAATAAATGTGCCTTCGAGAGAGATTATGATGGTTCCCTCAGGCAGCTAGTGAAGGGCTTCTCATAGTTATAATATATTCCCCCATTTACTTCATCTTCAATTTTTTTTTTTTTTTAATTTTTTTTTTAAAGTTCAAATCTTTGCCAAGTCATTACTATAACGACTGAAGAATTGTTAACCTGCACTTGTTTTCCCCCACTACTTAATTGTTCAGCAATTACGAAAGAATGTCAGTGTGTGTGTGTGTGCGTGCGTGCGCATGCGTGTTATTTTGTGCGCGCGCGCTTGCAATGTCTGTCAATTTCCTTTCTTTCTCTTTCTCTCTTTCTCTTCCTGTCACCATATAGTGTGTGTGTGTTTTGCGCGCGTGCGTGTGTGTGTTATTTTGTGCGCGCGCGCGTGCAATGTCTGTCAACAGGGTGATAGTACCAAAGGTTCCGAAACCTGAACCAAAAAAATTCCTGAACCCAAAACCTGAAACCAATCTATAAATAAGTTTCAAATTCTTGTAAACCTGAAAATTAACAACATTCATCGATTCATTACTAACACCTTTCACAAACACTATGAATACTTACGTTGCTGAATCTGGTATCAGATTGTAGTTAAGGCACATGAAGTGTTGAATAATGAATTTCCCGTCTTTTTGCTTTTGATCAAAGCCTCTACTCCACCCTTTTTGCCTCTCATTGTATTACAATTGTCCATCAAGCACGAAACAACTTGAGACCAGTCGACTTTTCTTTCTGATAGAATGCCAGACACTGCATTGAAGATATTTTCTGCTGTTGCAACATTTACTTCTCTTGACCCTAAGTGTTCTGCTACAACTTTTCCCAGTTCCACATCATAATACTGAACAAGCACGTTCACAATCTTGTCATTATTGCTATTTGTAGCCTCGTCAATATTTAAAGAAAAGTGTCTGTCTGACAGCTTTGCACTCAGTTCCTTCTTCATAGCATGTGCTACTCCATGTACAGTGGTGTAAGTTGTGCTACCACGAGAAAGAGAGAGAGAACCAAGTGCTTTGTCATCACTAGCTAACCTCTTAGCAAGCTCAACAAGATCTCCCCCAAAGAAAAGGGCAGACAATGTTCGGCAATAAATGCACAAACAACTGCTTTCAGTTCTGCTTTCCTGTCTCCCATACCGTCTTGCGTAACGGTAGTTGTGGAAGCCCCATCAAGCTTTGTAGACTGGCGGACAGACTTCAAATTGCGCCGATGATCCACATCTTCTGCATGAGAAAGCAAGGCTTTTTTCCCACTTGAGCCATAGAGTAATGTTTTGTTGCATGGCACGCAAAAACAAACTCCCGGCGACTCGACCTTTTCACACCAATCGCCATGACATACCCCATCGCTGTTCCGATCTTGCAACCAACCCCACCTCCACTTGTTTTTCACACCTATCTCAACTGTAGAAATATCTCCCCCCGGGCGGTAACACCTTCATGTTGTTTGGTTTGTACTCTTGTTTTTGAAAGACACAAAGGCACACAAACTAGCTGACAAAGTTGCTTGTGACAAGTTGTCATTTGCACCAAGAGCTGCATGCTGCTACCCGAAGTGAAAAACGTCGTTTTTACAACCAAGGGACGTCACTGTCGGAGGTCAAATAATCTCCCTTGCAACGATCCTATTATCGTCTGCTATTAAAATCTCTTTGTCCTGCTTTCCAGTCCGGAAATGACTTTCCAAACAAACTCAAAAACCGGAGATTATTTTTTCAGCAATCGTAAAACCGGATTTCCGGAACATTCCGGAAAATTAGCACCCCTGTGTCAATTTCTCTTTCTTTCTCTTTCTCTTTTCTCTTCCTGTCACCATATAGTATACGTATTACTGGTAAAATATTAGTTCAGCTCTCTCTCTCTCTCTCTCTCTCTCTCTCTCTCTCTCTCTCCTTTTAATTTCTTTTTGCTATTGTTGGTATTTTAAGTCATGACACAGATACACTTTCTTTCGACCATTCTCTCTCGTCCACCCCAATTTGTCATAACCTGCTGCGACAGCAGCCGAATAACTGACATTTACTATGTATAAACGCTCTCTCTCTCTCTCTCTCTCTCTCTCTCTCTCTCTCTCTCTCTCCTTTTAATTTATTTTTTGCTATTGTTGGTATTGTTTTAAGGCATGACAGGTACACATATATAAACTCTCTCTCTCTCTGTGTGAAGCGTGAAATTGACAGAATTCATTTTCTGGCCGAAAATCAATTTTCATAGTATGAAAATCGTTTTTCTGTGCAAATTACTTACCTTACCAATAGACCCAATAATCAATAACCAGGTGCAAATTACGCCGGTAATCATAACAGGCCCCAACAATCAATAATGGGCCGAAAATCAATTTTATGTGCAAATTATTTACCAAAATCAATGTTAGGTGCAAAAATCAATAACTGGTCCCGCTAATCGATTATCAGACGTTATTTGCACCTGGGTATTGATTATTGGCCTATTGGTAAGTAATTTGCTTATAAAATTGATTTTCATACAATGAAAATTGATTTTCGGTCGGAAAGTGAATTGTGTGCATTTCACGAAAATCGATTTTCATGGTACGAAAATCGATTTTATGTGCAAATTACTTACCAATAGACCCGATAATCAATAACCAGGTGCAAATTACGCCGGAAATTAATAACCGGCCCGATAATCAATAACGGGCCAAAATCAATTTTATGTGCAAATCATTTACCAAAATCAATATTAGGTGTAAAAATCAATAACCGGTTCGATAATCGATTATTAGGTGTTATTTGCACCTGGTATTGATTATCGGGCCTATTTGCACATGAAAATAATTTTCATTCGATGAAAGTCGATTTTCGGACGGAAAGTGAATTTTTGCATTTCACGCTTCATCTCTCTCTCTCTCTCTCTCTCTCTCTCTCTCTCTCTCTCTCTCTCCTCTCTCTCTCTCTCTCTCTCATTCCAATTGGCACAGAGGTCTAAATTTAAAAGTAATGCCTAGGTTTCTTTTTGTTTGTTTGTTTTGTTTGTTTTTCTTTGTTTGTTTTTTTTGTTTGTTTTGTTTTGTTTTTGTTGCTCCATATAAAATTTTCATGAATATCCCATGAATATCTAATGAGGAGAGAGGGGAGAGAGAGAGAGAGAGAGAGAGAGAGAGAGAGAGAGAGAGAGAGAGAGAGAGAGAGTCTTCGCTTAGTCATGTAGCAATAGCACTACGTATTCAAACCCCTACCTTGTTTTGGCACTACGAGAAGTAACGAAAAGTAGCTAAAAAGCGACTGCCCTCTGTCACTAATGGACATTTTTGATTAGCTCTATATAGATGGCAAAAAAGGAGAAAGAAGCTCGAAGGCTGACTTGCGATCTCTATTGGCTACTGTCCTTTAGCACTACGTGGCAGTAGCTCTACATACTTTCGTGTGTTTTGTTTTCTATTTCTTTCTTTAGCACTACATGGCAATAGCTCTACATGATGAAAATGTAGAACTGCTGCACTGGCAGCGCTGATTTTTGTATTGAACAGACTAGGCCTATTACTCATCATCAATTAAATACCGATACTGTTTTGAGCACAACGCCTTCTGCCCACCTTGTTGAGAGTGAGAGAGAGAGAGAGAGAGAGAGAGAGAGAGAGAGAGAGAGAGAGAGAGAGAGAGTTCTTAGATTATCTCTTTCTGTCTCTCTGAATCTCTCTCTGTCTCCGCATCTCTCTGTCTCCGCATCTCTCTCTCTCTCCCTCTCTCTCTAATTATCTCTGTCTCTCTGTCTTTGTCTCTTTCTAATTATCTCTTTCTCGTCTTCTCTCTCTCTCTCTCTCTCTCTCCTCTCTCTCTCTCTCTCTCTCTCTCCTCTTCTCGATTTCTGTATTTTGGTAATTTCAATTATCGCAATTTAATGCAACTCGGAACTCTGAACATTTTTATTGTACTTTGGCCTTAGGCCAGGGGCTCTTGGCCATAATGCGGAGGAGGGATGGAACTAGGAAAGAAAATGATTTACAAAAAAATATATTTTGACGCACTAAACCATCCACATATACTCAGGGACTCAGGAATTTTAACGTAAGGTCACCAACCCGTCTAGCTATGGAAACACGCGTGTACTGACACATTAACTAAAGAACTGTAAATGAACAACAAATTAATGAGTAACAATGACTCCTGTCACCAAATACAGAGAAAAACAAAGCAAAGCAAAGAAAGGATCAATACAATCTTGTAACAATTAAATGTATTCCGTCTCTTCTCTCGGGTTTAAAGCATAAAACATGAACATTGCAACATATCTAGTCAGGATACAACTTGGATTCTGTAACAAGTATGACAATCCGGTCACGTACGATACCAGATCATGTACGGTACGATGTTACGTACGACACGAGGTCACTTATGGCACGAGGACACGTACGGCACGAGGTCACAAGCGACATTTTGGTCACAAACGACATGAGGTCACAAGTGACACGAGGTCACACACGGCACATGGTCACGTACGGCACGGTAGGTAGGTGGGGGAACATAGACCTGGGGGAATATGGAGGTGGGGGAACATAGACCTGGGGGAACATAGACCTGGGGGAACATACGGCGCCTCCCCTAATGGGGACCTACTGACATTATCCAGTAGTGATTGCGCTACACCATCCCCATACAAACGGGCCGTTGTCACTATTTGTCTTTCTTTCTGCTGTAGAGCAAACGGGCATAGCGATATAGACACGTAGTTCTAGAGAACGCGAACATGAATAGCTTTTTCGATACATGGTCAATTGTAGTGAAATAGACACGTAGTCTTAACCCTTCCCGTACGTCGCCAAAAAACTCACACGCCGTACATCGTGGGTGCGCACACACCCATGGTCGTTATATAGGTGATTCGGTGAATAGTCCTCGCCGTACATCGTGGGTGCACACACACCCATGGTCGTTTATATAGGCGATTCGGTGAATAGTCCTCGCCGTACATCGTGGGTGCACACACACCCATGGTCTTTATATAGGCGATTCGGTGAATAGTCCTCGCTGTACGTCCCTGGGTGCGCACAGACCCATGACTATTTCATAGATTTGCATTTGTATTTTTGCATTGTTTTTCTATGCATGCGTATGTCTGTGTGTGTGTGTGTGTGTGTGTGTGTGTGTGTGTGTGTGTGTGTGTGTGTGTGTGTGTGTGTGTGTGTCTGTCTGTCTCTCTCTCACACACCACACACACACACACACACACACACACACACACGCGCGAGTGCGTAAGAATAAAAGAAAAGAAGACAAGTTCTGCAGATGAAAATGTTTATCAAACAGCCTAAGAGCAGTTCATGTATAACCTATCAGCGCATGACAAAAGCAAGAACAGCAATAACATTGTCATTTCATAACAAGAGGGTGATAAAGAATGCAAGCTGATTAAAACAACCGTGTAATTTTCATTTCTCTGTTGAAATAGAAAATCAACTTTGTTTCACCAAAATAAAATAACAACAGGGTTCTTACTCATTTTTCTCTTTAAAAATTACAAACTTTTTAAATACTTTTTAAAGACCCTTTCACAAAATTTCAAGGCCCCTGCGGCATGACACACGCACTAAGACACAGACACAAACACACATACATGACACACGCACTAAGACACGGACACACAATACATGCATCATACATGACAATGACATACACACAAAGTAAAAAAAAATCACATAACTATGTTTGTAGGCAGCAAGCTCTTGTAAAAATGTAATCCAAGAACACAAGTTATCCCCAATATTCAGTTCATTTTCTAGTGAAGGTTGTTCTGCACTCACAGTTGTGATCAAATTATCCTCTCAGCCTCTAGTTCTAAATTCACATGAAAATGTTGACAAAATTATGTCCACAGCATTACTGTGATGATGGACCACAAGCAAGCAGGTCTTTTTCTTTTATGGTCTGCTCAACCTGTGTCTGCTGTTTGATCTGGTCTTTCAGTTGTTTTTTGAAGTATGTGGAAAGTCCAAATGTGTAGAGGTATGTGGTTTTGCTTTCCGCACATTGAAATGACTGAGCTATCGCACTATCAGGAAACATAGCAGCAAACACATCCCGATGTCACTACTTGATTTCATGCTGTAATGACTATCAATGCTTTTCAGTGTCCACAGCATTTCTGCTTTCAGAGAGTCACTTTTTTTGTACATGTCCATGAAGAGTCCCTGGAGACAATGTCGTTGGGTTAGCTGTCGACGTTGATACCTGTGGCCGGTGCAGGATGAACTCGCTGGCATCACCCCAGAGGAAGCACTGTAGCTACTGATGGGAGCCAAAGCTTGTGTTGCAGATACATTCTTCTTGTGCTTCTGGCCTGTTCAATATTAAAAGAAGAAATTGTAAATAAACATGCATGTTCTTGATGGTATGCTGAAACTTTATATTTTTGTGTGTGTGTGTGTGTGTGACCATCAAGACAAATGCTTAAATAGTCTATAGTACTGTTTTATGTTATGATATGCATGGCAACACCTAGTAAAGACAGAATTTGAGAGAGGAGGAGGCGGTGGAATGGAGGGGAGGGGGGCACAGAGATGAAAAGAGTGTGAGAGAAACTTGCAAAGATAAGATAAAGTTACTCAGAAACAAGTGTGTTTTGAGAGAGAGACTCACAGAGAGAGAGAGAGAGAGAGGGGGGGAGAGAGGGAGAGAGAGAGAGAGAAAGAGAGAGAGAGAGAGAAAAAAGTGACAATCGTCTAGATGAGGCAACCCCCCCCCCCCCCTCCCCCACTAATTTCTCGCTTCTTTCTGTTTTTTCAAAATTGCCTTTTTCAGTATAGATAGAGGAACCCTAACACTAACCCTTTAGCCTAATAGCCCTATGCTGACGGAGAAGCAAAAGCGTCTTGAAGTTTAGTGGCAAATAGAAGCCGACCCGGTTTCACTGTAGGGGGGGGGGTGCCTCAGCTAGAAGATCGCACATAAAAAAAATCGATGCTTACCTTGACTGTGAACAATCACAGCTTTCTCGCCCATTGACGAAACGTTGATCGTTTTCGCACAGATGTGGCAGTATGCAGCCCTTGGATTTGCAGGGTCACGCCTCAGCCACTGAGAAAATTCCGGCTTTGTGAGCCAAGAAGCTCT
Source organism: Conus ventricosus (assembly GCA_018398815.1). NCBI lineage: Eukaryota > Metazoa > Mollusca > Gastropoda > Neogastropoda > Conidae > Conus > Conus ventricosus. The sequence goes on along the minus strand of JAFLJL010004213.1, from coordinate 9,275 downwards.
AAATAGGCACGAGCCCGGCATTTTTCTTCACATCGAACACCCGGATGTGCACAAACAGAGAAGAGCGTTAGGCCTCGTTAATTATCTCCCTTGCGTCGTCTGCTACCAAGCCAGTTCAAACCGGTCAAGTTCAGAAACGATTCGCGATTATTATTATTTTTTTTTATCAAGTTTTCTGTAAAATTTAAAAGAATTTGCGGCAGCAGTTTGATTTCGTTTGCAGATGCCGGCAGAATATAAGCTGGGAAGATGAAATAGCTGCTCAGTTGATGAAAATTAAAGACTTTTACAAACCTTTGACTAGAATGCTGTTTTTTACTGACTTTTTAAGGGCTTAAAAATGAGGTGGTGATTTTTACAAACTTTTACCGACCTTTAAAAAACCGTACGAACCCTGAACAAGCATGACTAGATTTATGACAGAACCATTTGTTGCAGCTGTTGAACTTTGGAGGAAGAACTTCTTCCAGACAAGTGGAAGACGACCAAGTTGCAGACATCTCCTAAGGGTGCATCAGTGATGGAATCGGCACACTGTTTGCAGACAAACATGGTGTGCTCTTTGCAGAGCCAAGCGGAACAGCAGAAGCAAGACTCAGGGGCACAGTCAGACTCAGGGGCACATTCATCTGACTCCTCAGCACTTGCAGAAGCTCTGACAACTGCAACAACAACAATAACCATATCTGTTACACATACACACACACACAAAGACACACAATATGTATATATCTTTGCAAAGTCATTACTATAATGACTGAAGAATTGCTAGCCTGCACTTGTTTTCCCCCACTACTTAATTGTTCAGCATTATATATGTGTGTGTGTGTGTGTGTGTGTGTGTGTGTATCTCACAAGCATGAATGCATAAATATGTGCGCACATATACATATATGAGCCCCATTTTTATTTGACACAATAGCACTGAAAACTGCAACAAAAATAAATTTGTAAACACACAAACTCCCCCCCATCCACACACGTGCGCACACAGAACATCAATACCGGGTTCATACATCGTGTGTGTGTGTGTGTGTGTGTGTGTGTGTGTGTGTGTGTGTGTGTGTGTGTGTGTGTTTCTCTTCACCCTTACCATTTGCTTGTCCTATGACATCAGGTTCCTCTTCATCAGTAAGGTCATCACCACTGACTGGTCTCCCGTCACCATCCGTGTTGTCTTGAATAAAATTCAGTGCATCTTCTGGGGCTGGAAAAAAAAGAAAGAAATATAAACGTTTCTTTCCTGTTCCGTGTTTGTGTTTCTGTTTACGTGTGTGTAATATATGTAAAGTGTGCATGCATGTTTCTATGCTCAGATGTGTGTGTGTAAGTATATGCATCAAATTCAATGTGTGTCTGTACTTTTAGAGCATAAACTGACGTTCATCAATACACGCTTTGATCGTTGCTCACTGCACACATGCAGATCTGGTTATACTGACTGCTCAAAGCGTATGAGGCAAATGAGGGGCTGAATACTTACAGTTTAGTGCTTCAACAGCATCATCTGGTTCAGCTCCATTGGCAACATTCAGGGCTTCAAATATGTTGAGATGTTCCATTATGGATGCAGCCAGCAAATATTCATATGTACCATTTTATTTTATGGTTCCCAAAATACATATTTTGTTTGATCTAACCATCAGTTTTCAGCTCTATAGCAGACCTGTTTACCCCCCTATTCACTTGCTCAGTAGATTGGACCTCCCAAGTCAGTAGATTTGCATGTCACGTCAGTAGATTTTTCGCGGCGTTTTTCTTCGCGGCATTTCTTCTTAGGCAAAGAGTTACAATAGCAACTCATAGCAGTATATATGGAGATTATTTATGAACAGCTTAAAAGTGGCGGATTGAGCAGCTCTGAGGAACAGCCCTGTGACCTCACTGAGGGCAACGGTCATATGAACAGCGGGAAACTGCTTGGAACCAGCATCCATTGGATCAATCTGTAGAGATGGTGAAGGGGAACTTCTTCTCCTGGGACTGGAGGGATTCACTCACTTCTCGCCATGGCTTTCACAACTGCAGTGGCTTTGTTGCGGCCACACTTCATTTCAGAAGGATCAATGGAAAAAAAAGGCTATCATCACATCCGTGCACACACAGGAAATACAGTGATACACGAAAACACAAAATTGCCACACCATAACGAAGAAAATATAAACATTTACAATGCACAGTCCTGTATATTTGAAATGTCTCATAGCATCATTACAAGGGAAAAGTGTGTTGTGTGTGTGTGTGTGTGTGTGTGTGTGTTGTGTGTGTGTGAGTGTGTGTGTGTTGTGTGTGTAATGTATCTAAACTCTACGTGCCATGCAAGCATGTGTGTGTATGGAGTTGTTTCTTTGTTTTTATAACTGAAACTACAAATTACTAGAACTGCACATTAAACAAAATTTCAGAGTCTTTCACACAGATACATAACCACACATTTGAAAAAAAAAATGTTTCCTTTTCAAAGTCTTACTGACAATATAAAAATGTAATACGAGAGAGAGAGAGAGAGAGAGAGAGAGAGAGAGATTGAAGAGAGAGGAGAGTGGAGGAGAGAGAGAGAGAGAGAGAGAACAAGAGAGTGATTTCAGAGACAGGAGAAAAAAACAAAGAGGGAGAGAGAGAGGAGAGAGAGAGAGAGGAAGGAGAGAGAGAGAGGGAGTGAGAGAGAGAGAGAGAGTAGAGAGATACCTCACTGAGGCTATCTTTGTACTGTCCGGACAGATCCACTTGATCGTGCACAACGCCTTTGGTCCCAAAAGGGGGGCTGACGCCAAGGCAAGTTGCATTCAGCGATACGCCACACAACGTTGCTCGGATCGAGTGATCTGAGTTCCAGCATGTATTTTTTTTCCCTTCTTCCGCAGGTGAAGCGGCCATAAAAAAAACTGAGTTGATCCGTCCACCATCGCTGGCTTGAGGCGTATCGACTTGGGGTTCTTCAGTCTGGATGTGGCGTTTTTTTCGTGCTGTCCGCCGTGCAATTCCGAAGTGAACATTGCACTTTCGGCAAAACGCAAATCTCGCTTGGGTGATGCCACTATCCCGGGAAAATCTTTCGAGTACGATGTATTTTTCTTTTTCGCGTATTTTCCTCTTCCATGGCTATTTCACGACTTGTAGTGTGCATCTTCACTGTCCGTTTCATGGAGCTTCGCTTTCTTTCGCGCCATCTTGAATGCAGATACTTTTCGCGCCTTTCGCACTAAAGAGTGACAAGCATCTTTGTACTGTACGCTAGGCAGCATGTGTGCTGCCGGCGTGATGCTAACCTATCTATGCGTCGCTTAGGCCTAGGCCTAGTGCCGTAGCGCGAGCGGACCTCGGGGTTTCTTTCGAAAGTGCCTTGTTTCAAACTGCCGAGTGCGTAGACGGCGCAAACCGGGAGAAAACCAAATCGGACATCGGGAGATCGATGCTATGACCGGGAGACGGGATGTGACCTACGAAAACGGGAGAATCTCCCGGCGAAAACGGGAAGTAACAGGTCTGTTGATGGGTTAGAAAGATCTTTTCCAGGTTTGGGGATTGGAATAATGAGGGCTTTTCGCCAAGAGGGTGGAAAGCAACCTGTAGTCCACACATGGTTGTATACCTGTAACAGGATGTTCAGACCTATTTGCGGAAGATGTTTCAACAGTTGATAATGGATTTCATCTATACCTGGAGAGAATCGTTGCAAGACAGTAAGGCAGATTTCAATTCGTTAACGTGAAAGGAAGATTGTAGTCTTCCATGTTGTTTGACGAAAAGTTACAGGCGATTTTTCTTTAAGGGCTTTGTTTTTTGACAAAAGTGGCTGATTTGTTAGAAGAGAAGGATTCTTTTCAATGGTTGAAGCAAGCAGATTAGCAACTGCTTTTCTGTCTGTTATTAAAGAGTCAGCAAACTTGAGATGGTTCACAGTGGGATAGGTTTCTTCCCTTTGATTTTCTTAATGATGTTCCACACTTTTTTCTTGGAAGTTTTCGATGTCAGCCTGGAGCAGAAACTTCTCCAGGACCGACGTTTACTGATTTTAAAAGTGTGTCTCGATTGGAACGGAGTTTTCGATGGGCTCGAGCGTTGGGACCCGAAGGTCGTTGGTACACCTGACGCTGAGCCCGTTTTCTAACTTTGGAAATTTGTTGGCAGTCTGAACAAACCAGGGTGTTTTTGGCATTTGAAGTTTATCGGAAGACACTGAATACAAGCTTTAGCACACTTGATCACAGTGTTAGTCAGTGATTCTGCTGGGTCTGGACTCTGAAGAAAATCAGTGTCCTGGAATTCCCTAGAAATAGTGGCTGCAAATAGATCCCAGTTTGCTTTCTTACAATTTAGATGTTGAGAGACAGAGACGTGTTCAGTTTATTACAGTTTAGAAGGACAGGGAAATGGTCACTTCCATGCAGATCGTCATGACAGACCACTCATAGTCCAGGACCAGCGAGGGGTCACAAACCGACAAATCTAAACACAAAGTGAACCTGTGGAAGAGTGGAGTAAGTTGCAGATCCGTCGTTCAGACAACACAAATCTAAATCCGAAAGGACTCCTCAATTCAGACCTCTGGATGACGTAACTGACACTACCCCAAAGAGGATTGTGACCGTTTAAGTCACCCAACAGCAAGAAAGGTTGAGGAAGTTCTTCTATCAGACTGACATGGTCCTGACGACAAACCGGGACAGAAGGTGGGAGATAAAGGGAACAGATTGTCACAGTCTTGTGGAGAGTGACTCTCGCAGCTACAGCTGAAGGGAGGTAGACAGAGCGACAGGACTATACAACAAAGTTTTGTGTAGGAAGGGCAACACCGCCGACAGTCCCAACGTGATGGTTGTGCAGGTTTTGAAAGAATATTAAAGCCAGAAAGAGTAAAGGTCTTCTGGCTTTGAATTTGAGTTTCCTGAAGAGCCACGACGGAAGGTTTTATAGATTGACACAGAAGCTGCAGCTCCTCGAAGTTGGAATTTAGTCCACGGATATTCCAATGGAATATTGTACTATCCATGGTGCAGAGGGCGAAAAGGAGAGAGATCAGTCATCTCCTCCTCAACATCTGCTTCCAATGGAGTGAATTTGTTATTCAGTTTCACTGGACTGTGTTGGTCTACAGACCTGCTGGCAGACTTGCCAACAGGTGAAGGAGGTCTGGATTTGGGAGACGGTGGAGGTTTCTTCCTCATCTCCACCATCTCCACACTGGTTGAACTCCCTTGCCCGCACGGGCACTGGACAGAGGAGTTCGAGGGGGGATTGATGGTTTTTTAATCTGCCCAGCAGCAGATGTTGTAGACTGCTGGGCAGTCTGAGGGGTGGCGGATTTTTTGCCTCCACCAGGGCATTCACTTTGGGTTGGGAGGTGGTGGACCTGCTACACCAGGATTGACAATTCTACCTTGTAATGTGTTCGAAAACATGAATTCATCAGTTCTGGCAGCAGACTGACCGAGTAGGAACTGTGGGAACTTTCTTTACGGCCGAAGCATAGGAAGAGGCTGTCGGCGTCTGACTAGCCCACAACCTGTTTGCGGGCCTCAAAAAAGGACATTTTCTTTTCAGTTTTTATTCTTTGGATTGCGGATTCTTGAATCCAAAGAGGACAGTTTCGTGAAGAGGAGGATGGTCGCCACCGCAGTTAGCACAATGTGCCGGATCTTGACACGGCCCATCATGGGTTGCCTTGCAGCAAACACCGCATACCTCTTGCCCTGAACAGTGGTCCTGACATGGCCAAACTTCTGGCACCTGAAGCACCTCAACGGGGACGGAACATATAACTGAACCCGGACATTCAGGTAGCCGACTTTGATGACCGGAGGCAGCACAGGGTTGCAGAATGTCAGAAAAGAGGGTGTTGGTGGCCACTCTTTCTGCACCCTTCTTTACAGTCACCCTGCGCACCTCCGTCACACCCTGGATGCCAGCTCCGTTTTGATCTCTGCCTCTGAGACACCTGATAAATCCCGGCAGCGAATCACGCCTTTCGATGAATTTAACTGTTTGTGGGGAGTTACCCTGATCTCCCTGTCCACCAGTTTTGTTGCGTTCAGCAGCTCTTCAATTGTTTTTGTGATTTACATTGAATTAGAAACGAGCCATTTCTCAACCTCTTGATGGACCGAGGGTCACCTGCTATACCTTGAAAGCCCTTTTGGATAGCAAAAGGGCTCAGAGCTGAAAGGGGCCTTTCCTGCTCCGTCCCTTCCATCACTAGCCAGGAAGCCCAGAAACCTGTCTTCTGTCGTACCTCAGTAATCTGAATCACTGTCAGAATTGAAATCCCCTGAAATAGGGATGCTGCCTTCCTCTTCTTTTTGGGGGGATTTTTTGAGAAAGCCATATTGAGTTTATTGTGTTTCATCCCTCCCTTACCCACTCACCTTGGAGTCCAACTAAGGGCCAGGGCAAGAAACCAATGTCTTGACCCCTTCCAGGCTTCGGGAGAGACATACGACAAACAGAAGCCACCAACCCTATCCCCCCTGATCATGCTCAACTCCTGGGAACAGAGAGCTGAGCACTGCAGGGGTTTACTTGGCCAGTAGTGGGACTGTCTGTCTTGACCCAGCCCCAAGAAGGGGAGCCGATTAGTACACCCGGGCCAAAGTGTACTCCCTGTCTAGGAGAGGTCCGAGCCAAAGTGATGTGTTGAGAGCGCTGGCCCTCTCAATCACCAGGATCTCATTCCCCTCTGACACAGGTCGCACCGCACGGCAAACGCGGCGGATCTTAAGAGACCACAGAGAGAAAAGGAGTGTGGAAAAGAAGACTTGAAGGGGAGACAAAGATAGAAAAGGGCCAAATAAGAAGGCAGAAAACAAGAAAAGGAGAAAGGCGGGTTACTCTTAGTCAGGATCCTCACCCTTAGCCTATCTGACATGGGAAGCCCTACCAGGGGCATCAACTCCTTACCACGTTACGCTTAGGCCAGACAGCATCTTGGCTTTTCGGACCTAGAAGCAGTTTGAAAAAAAACAGCCTATCTCCAAGTATGATGCCCCCGCCAGCAAAGCCTAAGGGATCACTGGACCGCGCAAGCCCTCCGACCACGACAAGGTCGCAACCCCCGGAGGGTTGGAAATGAGAGAAAATGTCAGCAGTTGTTTGTAGTGCAAATAAGATAAGATAAGATAATGTTGCTTATAGCCGACCGCAATGGGCCACATCAGGGCTGTCACCACGTTAAAATCAACTCACCAGTCATAATAAAAAAAATTAAAAAAAAAAAAAAAATCCTTTCACACATCTCTTTAAATGACATCGTCTAGAAACGCACCAGAAACTTCGTTAAAAATCTTTCTTCCGTAAAATCTTAAATCAGATGAAAAATGTTAATCTCTCTCAAAACTCAAGGATCACGTCTGGCGGGACATCCCTGAACAGGATCTTCATGGACTCCGCTGTAAAATGTTTGTGTCTCACATCGTGCAAGTCCCAACATTCTAAAAGAACATGTTTCATTGTGAGTGGCGCATGACATGGAATGCACCACGGAGCTTCTTCACTCTTTAAAAGGTAGGAATGGGTAAAATATGAATGGCCGGTGTGCAGCCGGCACAGAACCGTTTCCTCTTTACGACCACCCGACGTAGATGGGAGGAAGTCCTTAAGGTTTGGACGGATCTGAAAGAGTTTGTTACTCGTCTGTGTGTTCCAATCCTCCTGCCAGAGGTCTCTCACATAATCGTTAATTTTGGGTTTCACATCTGAGCAGGGATATAAATGTTGGACAGTTTCTCTCTTGTGGCGTTCTTGGCTAAACGATCAACCATTTCGTTCCCGCCGATGCCAACATGACCAGGAACCCAAGCAAGAGTAATGTTGTAACCGTCCGCTTTCAACTTGCTAAAAAGTTCAAAGAAATGTAAAAGTTCTGGATGCTGAAGGTTGCGGCCAGCTATGCCTCCAAAGCTGACAGCGAATCCGACAGAACCAGAAAGTCCCTCTTCGAAGAATGTGAGATTACTCTTCAGCGCCAAAACCAGAGCAGTAAGTTCAGCAGAATAGACAGAAGCTTCTGAATGAATATGTTCCAACAGTATCTGAGAAGGAGCCCCCATAGGCTGCACAGGCCACTCCATCTTCAGAATTGGAACCGTCAGTGAAAACTTTTTGACAGGATGGGAATTTCGAACAGTAGCTCAGCATACAATGCCTTGTACGCCAGAGAGCTGGTAGACTCTTTGCGAAAAGCTGCAAGATCAAACGAATCTCTGGTGTGAAAAAGGTCCACGGAGGGTTGATCCGGAAACTTGGAAAAATCGGATACTACTCCTATGTCTAGACCTGCATTCCGCACGTGAGGCTGCATACGAAGACCAAATGGCGGAATACATTTGGGTTGTTTTCAAACTTCCTTTGGAAACGGAGGGTCAAAGACACAGTCATAGGCAGGGTTTTCTGGTTCTGAGAACAGTCGGATATAAAATTCAAAGACAGTTTCAGCCTGCGGTTGGACAGTGAAGGTTCACCTGCCTCTGCGTACAGGCTGTACACAGGGGTGGTGCGGAATGCTCCAAGACAGAGACGAAGCCCTTGATGGTGGATAGGGTCCAAGAGTTTGAGGTAAGACGATCTTGCAGAGCCGTACACAGCACAACCGTAGTCCAGTTTGGAACGGACCAAGGCTCTGTAGAGGTGCAGCAAAGTTTTCTTATCAGCGCCCCAGTCGGTTGTGCGCTACGACCCGCAGAATATTCAGTGCTTTCGGAAAGCAGTTTTGAGGTTTTTGATGTGGCTGAGAAAGTTAAGTTTCTGGTCAAAAAATAACCCCGAAATTTGGCCTCTTTAACAGCTGGAATGGAGATTTCCCTACTTGAAGTTCAGGATCTGGAAAAAACTGACGGAAATTATGGAAGTGAATACACTGCGTCTTTGTTGGAGAAAGGTGAAACCGTTTTCATCCGCCCACCGATGGATTTTATCCACGCAAAGCTGGAGCCTGCGCTGGACACTCGGGTACAGGCTTCCAGTTGCGTAGACAGCAAAATTATCCACAAACAATGAGCAGTCTGAACCCTGCTGAACTGATTGAACAATGTTGTTGATCTTAATACTAAAAAGGGCAGGAGACATGAGTATGCTCCCCTGTGGAACACCCAACTCCTGCTCGTGGACATCAGAGAGAGTGGTGCCAACCCGGACCTGAAACTGTCGTTCTGCCAAAAAATTCTGAATGAAAAGCGGAAGATGACCTCGAAAACACCAGATCATGGAGATCATGAAGTATCCCCGACTTCCAGTGGTATCGTAGGCCTCTCCAAGCAAAGAAATTGCACGCATGCTGGGGT
>JAFLJL010004212.1:0-17964 GCA_018398815.1 Conus ventricosus | reverse complement strand
TTAAAAATTAAGCTATGGACGTAATTGAAGGATTAAAAGATCTTTTCAGTTTGGGAATTGGAATAATGAGAGCTTTTCGCCAAGAGGGTGGAAAAAAACCGTAGTCCACACATGGTTGTAGACCTGTAGCAGTATGTTCAGACCTTCTAGCGGAAGATGTTTCAACAGCTGATAATGGATTTCATCTATACCTGGAGAGGAATCGCTGCAAGAAATAAGGCAGATTCAGTTCATTTAAAGTGAAAGGAAGATTGTAGTCTTCCATGTTGTCGGACGAAAAGTGCAGTTGATTTTTCTTTAAGGGCTTGTTTTGACAAAAGTGGCTGATTTGTTAGAAGAGGAGGAATTCTTTCAACGGTAGAAGCAAGCAGATTAGCAACTGCTTTCTTCTCTGTTATTAAAGAGTCCGAAAACTTGAGATGGTTCACAGTGGGACAGGTGTTCTTTCCCTTTGATTTTCTTAATGATGTTCCACACTTTTTCTGGAAGTTTTTGATGTCAGCCTGGAGCAGAAGCTTCTCCAGGACCGACGTTTTACTGATTTTAAAAGTGTGTCTTGATTTAGCACGGAGTTTCTGATGGCTCGAGCGTTGGGACCCGAAGGTCGTTGGTATACCTGACGCTGAGCCCGTTTCCGAACTTTGGAAATTTGTTGGCATTCTGAATCAAACCAGGGTGTTTGGCATTTGAAGTTTATCGGAAGACACTGGAATACAGGCTTTAGCACATTTGATCATAATGTTTGTCAGAGATTCAGCTGGGTCCGGACTCTGAAAAAAAACAGTGTCCTGGAATTCCTTAGAAATAGTGGCTGCAAATAGATCCAGTTTGCTTTCTTATAAATTAGATGTTGAGAGGCAGAGACGTGTTCAGTTATGACAGGTTGAAGAAGGACAGGAAATGGTCACTTCCGTGCAGATCGTCATGGACAGACCACTCATAGTCCAGGACCACGAGGGTCACAAACCGACAAATCTAAACACGAAAGTGAACCTGTGGAAGAGTGGAGGTAAGTTGCAGATCCGTCGTTCAGAAAACACAAATCCAAATCCGAAAGGACATCCTCAATTAGCAGACCTCTGGATGACGTACCGACACTACCCAAAGAGGATTGTGACCGTTAAAGTCACCCAACAGCAAAAAAGGTCGAGGAAGTTCTCCTATCAGACTGATCAAGGTCCTGACGACAAACCGGACTGAAGGAGGTAGATAAATAGAACAGATTGTTACAGTCTTGTGGAGAGTGACTCTCGCAGCAACAGCTGAAGGGAGGTAGACAGAGCGACAGGACTATACAGCAGAGTTTGTGTATGAGAAGGGCAACACCGCCCGACCGTCCCAACGTGGATGGTTGTGCAGGATTTGAAAGAATATTAAAGCCAGAAAGAGTAAAGGTCTTCTGGCTTTGAATTTGAGTTTCCTGAAGAGCCACGACGGAAGGTTTTATAGACTGACACAGAAGCTGCAGCTCCTCAAAGTTGGAATTTAATCCACGGATATTCCAATGGAATATGTACTATCCATGGTGCAGAGGCGAAAAGGAGAGAAATCAGGTCATCTCCCTCTTCAACGTCCGCTTCTAATGGAGCGAATTTATTAGTTAGTTTAACTGGACTGTGTTGGTCTTTGGACCTGCTGGCAGACGTGCCCGCAGGTGACAAAGGCCTGGAGTTTGGAGATGGTGGAGTCTGGATTTGGGAGATGGGTGGAGGTTTTTTCTCATCGCCACCATCTCCACACTGGGTGGAACTCCCTTGCCCGCACGGGCACAGGATAGGGAGTTTTCGACGAGGCGAAATTGCTGGTGTTGGAGCGCCCACACAGTTGTTGGAGACTGCTGGGCAGTCTGAGTGCGGATTTTTTGCCTCCCCACCAGGGGCAGTCAGTTTGGTGAAGTGTGGCTTGCTACCACCAAATTGACAGATCTTACTGCAATGTCGGGTTTACACGTAAAGTCATCAGTCTGGCAGCAGACAGTCGAGTGACACTTTCTTACGCCGCAGCATAGGAAGAAGCTGTCGGCGTCAGACTGCCCACAACCTGTTTGCGGCTTCAAAAAATGAGATCCTTATTTTCCGTTTTGACTCGTTGTATAGTGGTTCCGATCCAAAGAGGGCATTTCGTGAAGAGGAGGGATGGTCCGCCACCGCAGTGTAGCACAATGTGCACAGATCTTTGCACGGCCCCATCATGGGTGCCTTGCAGCAAACACCGCTCCCTCCTGCCCCAGAACAGCGGTCATCTAACATGCCAACCTCTGGCACCAGAAGCATCTCAATGGGACGGGACATACAGCTGAACACGAACGTTCAGTAGCCACTTTGATGACCGGAGGCAAACACAGGGTTGCAGAAGGTCAGAAAGAGGTGTTTGGTGGCCACTTCTCTCTGCCCTTTCTTGACATGCCACGCGCGCACCTCCCCGTCACACCCTGGACGTCCAGTTCCGTGTTATTTCTGCGTCTGAGACACCGTTAGATCTCTGCAGCGAATCACACCTTTGATGAAATTTAACTGTTTGTGGGAGTTATCCTTGATCTCCCGATCCACCAAATTTTGTTGCCTTCGCAGCTGTTCAAGAGTGTTATTCTTGATCTACATTGAATGAGGATGAGCCAGTCCGTAGCAACCTTTTGACGACTGAGGGTCCACCTGCTAGACCTTGAAAACCCGTTTTGAAATGGCACACGGGCTCAAGCTGAAAGGGGGTCTTTCTGCTCCGTCCCCTCCATCACGAGCAGGAAGCCCAATAACCTGTCTTCTTCCGAACTTCGGTATCGGAGTCCACTATCTGTTTGACAATCCCCTGACATAGGGGATGCTGCCGTCCTCTTCCTTTTGGGGGGAATGTTTTTTAAAGAAGTCAATTTAGTTTATTGTGATTCATCTCGCCCTACCCACCCACATTGGAGTCTAAAAAAAACCCAACTAAGGGCCAGGCCAAGAAACCAATGTCTTGACCCTTCCAGGGCTTCGGGAGAGACATACGACACACAGACACCACCAACCCTATCCCCCCCTGATCATGGCGCAACTACCGGGAACAGAAGCTGAGCACTGCAGGCGGTTACTTTGGGCCCAGCAAGGACTGTCTGTCTTGACCCAGCCCAAGAAGGGAGCCGATTAGTACACCCGGCCAAAGTGTACCATCCTGTCTAGGAGTGGTCCGAGCCATAGGAGTTTTTGAGAGTGCTGCCCTCCATCACCAGAACTCATTCCCCTCCGACACAGGTCGGCACATGCACGCCAAACGCGGCGGATCTTAAGGAGACCACAGAGAGAAAAGGAGGTGGAAAAGAAGACTTGAAGGGGAGACGAAAGAAAAAAGGGCTAACTAAAGGCAGAAACACAAGAAAAGGAGAAAGGCGGGTTACGCTTATCAGGATCCTCACCCTTAGCCTATCTGACTGGGAAGCCTACCAGGGCATGACTCTTACCACGTTATGCGTAAGGCCAGACACATCGTACTTGTCAGGCCTAAAGCAGTTTTGAAAATATACCAGCCGTCTTCACGTATTGAGGCCACCCGCCAGCAAAGCCTAAGGGATCACAGGACCACGCAAGCCTCCGACGCACGGCACGGTTTGCAACCCCCGAGTGGGTTCAATGAGCGCTATTTCAACTCGCCAAGCGATGATATAATATTCGTAACCCTACAGAACTACAGAGGGTTTCAGGTTGAAGGAAGGAAGGGGGATGGAAGGGTGGGGCTGGGAAGGTGGGGGCTGGAAAGAGAGTGGAGAGAAGGAGGAGAAGGGGAGAGAGGAAGGCACAGAGGGGGAGCTCCCCATTTTCCCCCTTCCATACCCCCACCCTCACTGGAACTGAATCCTTGATTGTGAAACCCATTTTTGGTCATCTCTCCTGCACATTACCCCCCCCCCCTCCCCAACTTACCTGCAGTAGTCGTGCCCCTGGCCAAATGGACCAACTTTACAGGCAAACGGACAACATAACATTCACACAGCATCATGCAGAGAAAATATTTTGCTGATCTGCCCAGCTCAGAAAAGTTAAGGACTGAAGTGTCCTAACCTCAGACACAGTAACAAACAGTCCTGCGATAATGGTCATAGGAATGGGAGGAAGGAGATTTTGAGAGGGGAATGGGAGAGGAGGCAATGGCTTCCGCAATATTAATCAACAACAGAATTCCCCACTCACTACCCACATGGAAACTAGTTTTAATAGTACTTAGTCCAATTTCCAGGATCCAGAATCCTGTCTGATTAAGTTACTGTGTAAACAAAGTCCATATGTAGAACATCATATTATTCATCATCTACATCATAATTATCATCATCTACATCATAGTTATGCTCCTTCCTCATGCCATCACACACACCACACACACACACACACACACACACACACACCACACACACACACACACACACCACTGCCCTGTTCCCCAAATGTTTTTCCATCTCATATGAACTGAGAAAAAGAAGCTGTGGAAAAGGGTATTGGAACTTTTAAACCATCTTTTTAACATTATCATTCTCGGCTAATCATGATGGCTTCAGAGTTTTATTTTCCTTTCAATCATGTACAGGTGATTGTTTGTGGGAATGAACAGTAACGGGCATAGGTGCCAGCCCACTCACTTTGGGCAAACAGGATATTCCACGGCCATCACGTGCAGCTTTATCGCCATTTGCCATCACCATTTGTTCCTGATTTGGTCCTCCATGGTTGTGACCACATCATCTTCTTTATAAAAGAAAGCCATGATTCCTACACGGTCACAGCACCGCACAGAATTTTCACTTTCAGAAAGGCCTTACACAAAACTGAACATGCGAAACCCACTTATTTCTTCTGTTAACCTCGCCGACGGAGTGGGGCCATGTGGACCAGAAGGTCTTAAATGCAATATCTCTATATTTATAGATATTTTCAATGAAATTTTAAGAAATGCTCCAAACACACAAATTCTCCTTCCTTGTCCTAAAATTTTCGAAAATATAGGTCAAAAATTTCAAAAAGGTAATTAAAGGTGACATTTTAATACAGTCATTGACGACGGTGTGGCCGTGTGGACCCATGGCTCGCAAAGAGGACACACTCTTTGCGGACATGGGTCCACAAGGACCCACACCGTCTTCCGTGTATAGTCAAAAGCACCCGTCCGGCGAAGGTGCTTTTTGTCTATAAACGGAAGAACGGGTGTGGGTCCAAGTGGACCCAGGCCCAAAGAAGTGTTCCCTCTTTGCGAGCCATGGGTCCACACGGACCCACACGTCTTCGCGTGTATATGTCAAGCAGCACCGTCCGCGAAGGTAAGAGATGAAACTCATATCAGCGCATATTTGAAACCTGATAGCATGTGGATGAGGGAGGGGGAATGGTAGGTGAAAGGAGAAGGGGAAGGGCTTACTTAGAAAGCAACTGTAGGAGGGGGCACTGCTTTTTATTGTTTTATTTTCAAATTTGTTTTTTGTTGGGGACATAAACGGACGCAATGCCAATCAGACGAAAAATCAAGTTTGAACCAAATTAAATCGTCATAATGAACAAGTGCAAAATAAGTTCTACTGAAATGGAGACAGTAGTTTTCCAAACCCGTTCATCACTGCTGGTCTGCTCCTGTCCTCATCTGTACATTGTCATGATTCAGATCTTACGGTATCACATGCCGCCATCACCATACGTCTGTTGGTGCTTCTGTCCACACATCACTCATGAGGCGTGCTGTAAACAGCATCATTCTTGATGAACATCACTGCTACTGCTGATTGTTTTGATGTGACTGGGCAACATTGCTGATGACATCATAGCGGATGTTTAATGTGACTGGTTTCAGTCTTGAGACATCAACTCGTATTTTGATGTGAACTGTTTCAGTCTTGATGACATCACTGCTGATGTTTGATGTGACTGTTCATCTGAGGACATCATCTGCTGATGTTTGATGTGACTGGTTCCAGTCTCGTGACACACTGATGACGTTATGATTGTTACTGTTCATCCTGATACATCACTGAGATGTTAGATCTGACTGGTTCAGTCATGACACACTGTCCACATTAGTCTGTGGCTGGTTCAGACTTAATTCCACTAACAGGTTCAATCTTAACATAGTGTATGGTGTAATAGTATTATAGCATGACTGAGTGAAACAGTGGTAACGCTCACCCTTCACAATCTGATACTCATTGCAAGCTGTTATTTTATGGGTTGCAAAACTTTCTGCGTCGAAGAATCGGTTGACACAAGGAGCTGGCACACAAATGCCAAGATTTAAACTGATGTCCACCTTCCTTTCCTGGTGAGTCTGCTGTCTGGAACTGAGGTGGAGGAGATCCTCTTCACATCAGATCAACGTGTTCAGCTTTAATACCTGGAACCATAATCCTGTCTTTCCGTCGCTTCAGACTTGGTACGGGTAGCTAATGGATTCGACAGTGGTCTCCGAACTGTTTTGTGGTTGGGATCTTATGATTCATTCCACTCCAATCATAGATGGAGTCTGAAACCAGAAATTGATTGTCTGTGGTACATAATAATAAACCGTACTATTCCTCTATCCTAAATCAAATCACTATAATCATCAAGCACCCTTGTCCTAAACAACCAAGTCAAACATTACATGGTCATTTGTAGCGTGCAGAACGAAAGTGACTGAGGGCAAGAAAATGAAAGCCAATGTAAAAAGAAAAGGGGTTAGTGACCGCCACAGACACACTGTCACTGTCAGGAAAGACCCTGAGTGTCCTGTATCTGTCTGTATCGGTGTCCTGAACTTCTGTATCTGTTCCTGTAATCTGTCTGTCTGTATCACTATCTGAGTCCCTGTAATCGGTCTGTAGCTGAGTCCTGTAATCTGTTTTTGGTATCTGTGTCCTGTAATTCTGGCTGTCCGTATCTGTGCCTGTAATCTGTCTGTCTCTATCTGTGGCCGGTAATCTGTTTGTATCTGTGTCCTGTAATCTGTCGGATCTGTTCATGAATCTGTTTTACTTGGCCGGTAACTAACCCCCTTTCTAAATTATGTGTCACTGAACAAAGACAAAACCCAAGGAAAAAAAACTAAAACAATATGGAGGTATCAGGACCTCTGCAATACAATGTTGTTAAAAGGCAAAAGAAACCACCAAATTAAAACATTCGCTTCAAGCCCTGCCCACCACAAAAGCATAACAGGGCTGAAAAACACCATATGAAACAAAGTGAACAGAATTCAATGAAAGTTAAAATTCAGCACCATTTATTTCTTGAACATCAAATGACCTGCCGTAAAAGATTGTAACACTTAAAGTTCTCTAAAACATTGATTTCTATCAAAAAATCGACTCTGGGGAAACAACCGGAACAAGGGTTCAATGTGCTTGCGTTAGCGTTTAAAGTCTGACCATCATAGAGGATCCTGCATTCAATTAGAAAATGTCTCTTGCTGAGACATTCATCATATGGGTTGCAACGTGGACCTTCTTCACTCTGTAAAAGATGCAAATACTTAAAAAATGAATGGCCAGTGTGCACCTGGCAAAAACCGGTTCTTCCTGTGACCACACAGGTAGACAAGGGCCACTCTTAGGTTTGGACAGATCTGGAAAGGACTGTGGTCCATCTGTGTATGTCCAGCCACTTGCCGGGTCTCTGACAAATCATTAACCTTTGGTTCAAATCTGAGTAGGAAAAACATATGTTGACAATTTCTATGTTATGGCATTCCTGGGCCAAACGATCCGCCATTTCATTTCCCAATGTCAACATGAGCCTGGGAATGCCAAGCAAGAACACCATTTGACCTTCATTCCACTTTCACAAGAGGAAAAAAGTTAAGTAAAAGTTTAGAAGTTCAGGATGATGGAGGTTATGGCCCCTAGGTCTCCAAAGCTGACAGCAAATCAGACAATCAAAAAGTCCTTCTTTATATCGTCAGTGCTAGAACCAAGAAGCTGTAAACTCAGCAGAATAAATTGAACAATCCGATGGATGCTTTGATTACATTTGAGAATCCCCGCCAAAAACACCATCTGACACCTCTTGGCGTAAAACTTCAAGTGAATGGCTCTTCTATCGAGCAGGTAGATGCGCATCAAGTTTAAGGGTTAAAGTATAGATAAAGAATTGAAAGGCAATCCTTCATCTCAATAACGTATGCAAGGGAGTCTCAAAAACACCTTTTCCTGTTTATCTCTATTAAAGTGATACAGCAACATTTGTGCCTAAACGTTTTCTCAATGCACACATAATGTCATGTATCAATTACGCCTCAACAGTGTGGGACGGAAGTAGTGACGTCCACAAAAAATAGGCTGAATTCTCCCATAGACGTGCAACAAAGCTTACTCCACCAGCTGTATCTCTAATAACACACGAAAAAACTAAAAGCGCCCGCCCTGAACACACTTCCGCGAATAAGCAACTGGAATTCAACAAGGCACGTTTATGTTTTACAATTCTTGACAGATACTATGCCAATGTTATATCAATGCCCTTTTTACAAGATCAAATAGCGTTCCTTGCGTTTTTTGGACCGAATTCCTTCTTCCCTACCCACGCATTGATCTATGTACCATCAACAAGCCAGCTTTCTCTTGACCGATGTCTGGAACCTCACTTCCAGTTCCACCAAATCTACAAAACATAATACTTTAAAACGTTTCAAGAACATTAATGGCACAAACATTTTTATGTCTCCGTAATTAAATTAGCAATTACAATGATTAGCGCCCATTCACAAAGTCTTCTGTGGAACTATACTTTGAATAGATCATCTAACATAAAACCTACACCGTTAAACTCGCTCTTCCCCACTCCTTTCTGTCCACCATCCCTTTTCTCTCCCCCCCCCCCCCCCCCCACCATTCTCTCTTCTCATTCCCCTGCTGACCTCTCTCGTGAGTTTTGTTTGTTTGTTTGTTTGTAAGTTTTCCTTCTGTTTTACCATCCCCATCTCCGTAGTGCTTTTATGAATCATTGTAGAAGTAGATTACCATGTTTGCTATTTGAATTTGTCCAGTGTAATGAATGTGCTGAACTATCTGTATGCATGTCAAGACAGATTGTAAGACTAGGCTTTGGCCTAAAACTCCATCCTGTGTACATTAAAGATCATTCAATCAATCAATCAATCTCTCCTCTCTCTCTCTCAAGCATGCCACACACTTGACAAGCATGCACACACGTAAACTTGATTTTACGCCTTTCAACCCCCCTTTGTTTCGTCCTGTTAATGTGTCTGTAACTAACATTGTCCTCCACCAATGTTCTCCTTGCTGTTGATAGGTCTAGGTGTACTCTCTCTAGTCAAAGCTGGGTTACACTGGACTGATTTTGTCATGTACTTACCTTCAACTTCTCACAAATCTGGCTTAGAACTATCACTCATCATAGAAAAACAAAGGCATGTATTGATTAGTAATGAACTTTTGATCACATGCATGCACTGATGTAGTCCTTGATTCCGGTTCTAGCATAGTTCTCAGCATCCAATGAAACCGACAGATACAAGAGGAGGCACTTCTTTCAGTCTTTCTAAAAATATTCCAATAAATGAAAAGGACGAAATAAAAAGGATTTACGTGACCCCCCTCCCACCCCCACCCCATTCCCAATTGACAGTGATGCACAACTTCCACTGGGCTGGTAGTATTTTCCAGTTCACTGATCCCATAATGCAGTGATCACTTGTGCCAGCAACTGAGCAAGTCTATATCTGAGCATAGGCAACCACCCATCACACTTAGGTGGTTTACTGACTTTTTCATCAATAGCTGAACTAACCAAATGTGTAGGCCGGGCTGTGAAAGCCTTCTATTCTAATGTAGACTGATTTAATGGCTAGTAGTTGTATTACTTATAATTAGTTGTACAACTTCCCACTTCGTCCAGCATGTGTTCACTAAACTTCAGGAGCCCAACTTCCAATGAACAACCTTCCTGCATGCTTCTCATCCATTGGTGCCAGCAGACCAAATAGCGAGATAACTTGTTCCTTCTCTCTTCCTAAAATACTGGTTCACTCAAAAACGATAAGGTCACCAGCGCGCATGTTAAAAAGTAAAATAAATAGCATAAAATAGTCGACTCTAGACTGTTGGGCCCTGGAGGTCAAATTGGCAACAAGGTCGCACTCGATATTCCAAGAAGTTAAAAGCACTTGGCCGAAAATTCAGGCCCCGGTAACAGTAAAATATCTGGGGGAAGTTAAAAATAGAAAATTGTCAATCATGCAGATCTCAAAACTGCGTATCAATTTGTTTTTTAAATGAGATTGCATTTGTGGCAATCTTGATGGCACCCGGCAGTGAGTTCCACACCGTACAGAACTAGGATACCATAATGTAAGGGCTGTCAATATTTGATGCAGGTATGGTAATATCATTGAACCGCCACTCCTGGTGCTCCTTATTATTCAAATTTACTAGTAGTTCCATTGGAATATCAATTACTTTAGCACGCCTTTGAAGACGAAGCTAACCCCGGCGAAATAACTTCTAGAAGTTTACCAAAATTCCAGAATGTTCCATGCCTTTGGGAAGTTTCTGTAATTTTTCAGAGGTGGAATATTCCGGAATTTTTTCCGGTCTGAATATTGTTTTTCAGTGGGAATATTCTATACCTATTGCACTTATTCTAGAACTTATATGTCCCCCTAACCCGGTTCTAGAATAAAACTGAATTCAGTACAAAGGCATAAATTCTGTATAAAAGCAACTTAATCTTATAAAAAATATATTCAATACGTATTTTTAGACATGAGTTACTAGAATTTGTATAAAGTGGAACTCTAATTTAAAACCTTAAAAATCCTTCTAAAGGTCAGGTTACTAAATGGTCTTGTTCCCTAAGAGGTAATTTTAATCCTTGCAAAGAATAGGTTTTTATATGTGGAGGAGGTTCTGTCAATGCAGTCTTATATCAGGGAGATTCAACTGTACTTGAACACAAAGTTGAAGAATAAAGTTTGCAGAATAAAATTAGATTTGTATATTTACTTGTTGTAATTGTTTTCCCCTTTAACAGTATATTTGTGTTTGATTGTGATTACAGTGATATCCCCCTTATACGACTTCTCCCTCGCAGACCTATTTCTTTGTATCATGTATAAAATCATCCCCTTATAGAGACCCCCTCCCTCTTAGACCTAATGTGGTTGAATTTTTGAGGTCTTATAAGGTTTGGTACCCGACTGTACCGACATCTATACATGAAAAAAAAAAAAAAAGCATTCGACACACATAATGAAAGTTTGAAAAAAAGTACAAGAAGTTCAGCATTCTGTATTTTATTCTGACACTTAAACAAGGATTTCTTTTACTATTAAACTTTCCAGCTTGGGAATTAGAAAAAAAATAAACAAGTCGATGGGTTGGAGCCAAAGTTCAACTACCTATATAAATCCATCCACTTTGTACGGACCTATTGCAAAAATTAAAAGCTTGTTATTAAACAAGTATGCAACTAATATAATGGGATAAAATCCTGTTTATGTTTTTGGGCAGTCATTTTGGGGTTAACAAGTTGCATGTTTTTGCAATAAGGTCTAGAATATCAATGACTATCTAGAAGATAGCTACTTTGGTTCCATTAACCATCAAATGGGTTTGAAACTTTCGTGTGAAAGGATCAACCAGTTACTCAATGTCAAACAATAAATGCTTGACATTGTCTTCCCCCGTGTTGGGGAGTCCGTTGCACACAAGTGTTAAGTAGCAATATAATTACATAGCCACTGAGCCAACCACATTGATGGCTGTTTGAGGTCTGAAATCAACTGTCCCCTTGCGTCCACAAGAAATACCGGTAGGGTATGATGTAAAAGTCCCAGCACCACCACTTCATATAAATCCTGCAAACATTTATAAACAGTGTTCAATGACAACAGACAGGTTGGTGGCTGCGCCAAAACGCTCCTTTCCTCACACAGCTTGCGATAAGCAGCACCATCATGATGTCTCCGAAGTTATCCAGCTCTTTCTTCTCCATGATGGTCTGCTTGTCTCGTCAATGTTTTACCAAATGCCTGAAAAATATTGGAAAGCAAATTTTAAATTGACATTGAAAAAACGTTGACTCTTAAATATCGTCACCTAACAGAATTTCTCATGACATTCAGTTCGGACGGCATTAAACTGTCATAGAGAGGCTAATTAATTTCATCCTTCTGTCTGTGTTTGCTTACTCTAATGATTTTTCTGACAACTGGTCAAATGACCCATAATGCCCAGTGGCAAGAACAACAATGCCCCCCCCCCCCCCCCCACCCCCTTTCCTCTCTTCATTATGTCTGACCAAATCAGGGGAGTCGATTTATCAATTTATTAGACCCTTTTTCGACATTCAAACAAAGAGTTATTGGCTGCCTTTTAGCATGGATTAGTTGCCAGATGAATTTTATGTGACAGATTAAAATGTCTAGAGAACAAATCAAATACTAATTAATTTTCTTTCACAATAAATTCATATGCCAGGCATGCTCTTAGATAATTTATATTTTATATAAGCGAGATCACAGCATAATAAAACACATCTGCCAAAAATTTCTCGTATCCATTTTGTTTATTCATTAAAAAAATATGACAATGAGGTTGGCCTTTTCTTTTTAAAGTAGATCAAAAAATGCACTGGGTCAGTGGGTGTGAATTTTTTCATCAAATGGTTGCAACCTGTAGAACTTAAAACTGTGGCGCAAGTATTGAGTAAGCGGGGAACACCACTTTCCTTTTACTGATTTAAAAAATACTCCCCATTGATAAAATTTTGAGCAGCTGCCAAGAATTAGGACCATTTGGAAAAAAAAAATAAAATAAACCAAAACCTGTGAGGCATATATATTGAGCATTCAAGAACTCCACTTTCCTTTCATTGAATAAAAAGAAATCCCTATTGATAAAATTCAGGGTCAGCAGCCAAAAATTTAGGTCAGTTTGAACGGTACACAAGCCTTTTTGTTTTGTTCGTTTAATTCATTATGCTCAGCATTTAAACTGCCTCAGATTTTCAGTAGTCCTTGCTCCCACGAGTCTTCAAGGGCAAATCAATCGTGAATGCTATGTATAGAATAATTATAATTATAAATATTCCTTCCAGGGTGCCTATTTGAAATTAAATGTGATATTCCCAGATCCTCCTCTCATAGTCGAAGTATTTACTTTTTTTAAAATCTACTATCATTACCTGGGATTCCAGCAGCAGCTTCAGCTGGGACTGCATGTCACCGACGACGAACTTGTGCTGGTTGTCGCCCATTCTTTGTCTGATCCGTCCTTGTATCGCAGACCAAATCAACACCCTTCTTTAGTAACAGCGACAATGTCTGGATCTTCGGGAGAAAAAGCTAAGAGCACAAAGGACAATAGTGGAATTCTTGTAAGGCACCAGAAAAACTAGACAACTGATTTCCACATCTCATCATAGTTTCATTGCTGAATGTGTGTCTAGTCGGGACAAATACTTTTTAAAAGTGTCGATCACATCTTGGAGGCGCTTGCAGACCTGTTTGTGTACGAAGAAAGCATGAAAGAAGAGAAAGTGCTGCCGAATCTCTGCCTGCTTGAGGCTGGGTTTCTGGATCTTGAACAGAATGTCCTCTTCAGTGCTGGAGCTGCAACCGGACTGGTACTGTTACTGTCATAATGTCACATCTTCACGGGCTTCAGAGTCAAAGCAGGCATCACTCTTGAGGAGTTTTATGGTTTTTCATCTTCTTGTTGTCAGAAAAATCACATTGTCTGAAACAGATGCACAACCATGTGTGATAAGATTTCTTTTTGTTTATATCGCTAATCCTATAAGGGGGGGAGGGGGGGGGGGGGGGGGGAGGGAAGTGAACAGGCAAATCTACAACGAACAATCACCTACAATACAGTCACCTACAAAAAAAAATAAATAAGAAAAAGGTTTGTTCCTGTTTAAACGAGTTATAAAAATAGGGTAGGTAGGTGCTTCCTCTTTTCCTTTCGTTTTAATGACATCAATAATGCACGAGTCTGAGAATTTTTTTCATCAATTGAGTATGCCAAAAGACGACTGTGATGCCACATATTAAAGCAATCTGGAACACTGCTCTCGTGATGGAACGTTCCCCGTATTAAAAAAAAAAAGTTTCAGTCGCGGTCAAAACTAGGATCGTTCGGAATCCCTGGAAAGAAACCTGTGTTTTTGTGCCTAAGAATAAGCTGTACATTTCTCAAACGACACAAGTATAATCATATCCCCCCCAACCCCTCAAAACAACCAAAAGTAAAAAACCTGAACACTTGATCCAAAGGCGAAAAAGGTCTGTTTCCGATCATCATTTTTAAAAATAGGGCAAGTCAAGCAAGGTAGGTTGGCCTGTTTTTTCGTTTTTTTTTTTTTTTTTTAATGTAGGGCAAAAAAATGCACAGGGTGGTGAATTTTTGATCAAATCCTATAACCTGTATGTCATCGACAGCCATGACGGCACACATTTGCGCCAATCAGGAACACAGCTTTTATTTCATTGAGTTGTAAAAAACAAACTTTATTAGTATTTTTAAAAACGGAAACAAACCGTAATTAGTATCAAGGAGTTTACAGAGTTTCGCCCAGCTTGCTTTTATTTTGATTACACGTAAGCATATGCATCAAGGCCGACAAGATGTGAGCAAGGTACCAAATTTGACGCAAAAATTCACCAGCACGTCTACATCTTGATAAAAATTTTATTCTTTTATTTTTTTTAAAAAGGCTGACCCAACACCGATCCCATTTTTAAAACGATAAACATAAAACTTTTGTTTAAAAAAATCAGGTTCAGGATTACAAGAGTTTGAATTTCATTTGTGTACAACCTATTTCCACTTCAAAAAACCAAGGTCCCTGTTGAGGACGAGGAGTGGCCAACTGTTTGATGCGGTCCTTGTTTTCCCGAATCTTCTTCCAGCGATAACTGAGTACTAGCCTGGAACACAGGCCAGAGTCATCGTACCAGATACCGTTCTTTCCCTCTTCACTGCCTGATGTGTTTAAAACATGGTTACAAAGGGCATGTTGGGTATAAAAACATGTTTTTTTATAATGTTAACAGTGTAGAGTTTATTATTATAAGTTCCTGTCACTGACACGTGACAGCGCCTCTGAAGTTGACCAAGCAGTGCAAATTATTAAAAGGTTACCCTGCGACTCGAAAGTTAATTTTAGATACATTAATGAAAACAAAAAAATTTGTAACAGTACATCAGTGGCGCAAAAAAATATTGCTGCAAATGCCAGCAGACGGGGGAGATCAGGTTGGGGTCATATTTATAGACCCTTTTGCAAACAACGCTACTATAGGGAGTTTGTCTGTCCACCGGGGTTCGGCTGGTTTTTTTCAAAACCAGCCCCCTCGTCTCCTCCCCCCCGACCGTTTTTCAGGCCTCTGAGAAAAAACCTTTTCCTTGAAAAAATTCCGGTAGCATTGCAAATAACGATGTAATTTTTGCAAACAAAATTAGGACGTCAAACAAAAGACGGTCACTTACCAACTTCGACGCACTTTCTTGCGAAAGAAACGATCAGTGGCGGGCAACATCAAAGTCTCGAAACTCTTAGCTGAATATTGGGGCGCTCAGCCGAACACTCTCCCCCCCCCGCCGGGAAAAGCGCCTCTGTTTTGATTTCGTTCTGGCCCTGAAACCCTCTCCGCGGCCACGTGGCCGGGGGGAAACCCAAGGCAATTTTTGCCAACAAAGCGAAGTCTGGGTACTGCACAGCCAAAGTTTGATCACAATGCGACAAGACATGGCAAAGTACTCCCCCCCGTAGCCACCATGTTCGCTTAAACTGATTAAAGTCATCTGTGCCGTGGTCCGTTTATCACTGTCGCTTAGGGGCGAGTAGTACTGTCAGTTCTCGGGTTGCGTAAGATCCGTGGTCCGGGAATGGGGTTTGTTGGGGGGGATCTCGTCTGCGAAGTATTTCCCAACGCTGACACGTACTATCTGCATGGGGGAAAGGGGTCTTCAGAGATTGGGGAGCGTTCATAAGTTTGACGGGCTGCTTTGAAAGTAGCTTCCTTTTTCCCCCCATGTGCATCTGATTTTTTGGAACACACACCATCACGGCACGCTGTGTAAATCCTGTTTTCTGGCCGGGTACATAGAAGATTTCCCCTTTTTTTGCCTTTCCACGCTGGCTGAAGCTGACAAGTTCACCCCTCTTGCTGAAAAGTCAGGTTCAGTCTTTCCATGACGGTATAATGTCTGAAAGCTATAGTCATTGCAAAGAAAGCAAAATTCTGCTTTTGATCAACCACAGTGCAGCGTTCTTTCTTGGGGTTCCTCTTCAAGTTCCCCTGTCAGTGCTGGGGACACACTCCCGACAGGTGACAGCTTTCCCCCCGACTCAGCCGCGCACACTGATTTGGCTGTTCAAGTAGTTTCTCGGCCCAATCTAGGGGATCAACATCTCTTTCAAACGATGGGGGTTTTGTCGCCCCAAGCCTTGTACAAAAGAAATCTGCTGCAAAAAAAGTCTGTGTCCGTACGGGGTTTACTTTTCTGTGCATCCTTTGTCGCCGCGCTACACGGTGGGGGCACAGTGAATGGTACCCGGCAGGTTGACGGGCCCTTTAGTCGAACGCCCACACCCTTCAGTTGGCCCGTCATAACGGACGCCCATCCGACCCTAATCCGGCCAGTGCCATCTGGGATCAACCTTCTTGAAGCACTTCGACCAACCTTTAAAAAAACATTCTGATTTCCCCCGGCGATGGTGTTTGCCTAAGAAATGTCTCAGCAACACCGTTGTTCTCTATCGGCTACACAGAGCTTTTGTCCAGAGTACTTTTAAAATTTCATCTTGAGATGCCCCCAGAACACTTTTCTCGAGTTTTTCTCTGATTGTGACACGAAGAAAGGGGGTGTTAACCCCCCGATTTAGGTTTTACTCCTTCACCTCCCGAAGTTCAAGGGGGGCTCCAAATTATTTGGGAGCGATGTTGCGTTTTTACTGCATACACAGTTGTAACGGCTTTCACCAATTTTTTTTCAACACGGGGGTTCTTCGAGGTGGGACCATGGGGGCTTGTTTGTGTTGTTTTCTTCTCTGCCCTTTTAAATACACTCTTTGTGGTCTGCCAGGGGAGAATACTGGAATTTTTGTGATCCCCGTTAAACCATTTTTCGTTTGGTTTTGATGCACACTTACGTAATTTTCATTCATCATTGCATCAAACCCCCCAGCCATCGAAATCTTTCAGCCATGATTCTCTGAATTTTTATGCTTACATTTCATTTTCGACTGCGGTGCTTGGCCAAACTGTGCTGGTGGAGCTGATTTGGGTACTGTCCCGAAGTCGTGGCGGTCTGAAAATGTCTAAACTTGCGTTCTTTCCCCGGGGCCTGTTGAATCACTTTTTCGACTTCGTGCGGGCCGGGGGGGGTGGGGAGGGGAGGGGCGGTTGAAAGAAAAACAAGTAAAAAGTGTGCTAGGAAAACCTGGGCCACATATTTGTATGAAAGTCAACTTTTTCTTTTCTTTTTCAGCCTTTCAAATTTTTGTTTTTTTTTTTGCCCCCATAAATCTCTAACAGCCCACAAAATAAAACCCGTCCCTGGGACTGACAGCTAAAAAATTTTGATTTCCTCTTTATAACCCGTAAATTTTCTGTAATTGCCATTTAAAGCGAAACCCCACCCCATCTTTTAAAGCGCTGAAATAGAATTTTCAATTTAAAAAACAAAGAGATCAACCGAAGAAAAGTAAACACAAAAAAAAAATAAAAGAAAAAAGTTTTACAAATCTTGATATATGATACATGCAAAAATCAGGCCAAAAAGGGGGATCCTTGGGGTACTCCCTAAAAACTAATGCTGACCCCTGATGCCACTACAACCCCCACCAATTTATTTTGCTGAGGAATTTTTTGATCCATTTGATGAGGGTTTTTTTCCCGAATAAATTTAAAAAAGCTTACACGGCAGCTCGATTTACCTTGTCAAATGCCTTTGTAAACTCCATCACTAGGGCACAATCAGTTAAGAAGGTCTTCACTGAACATTGTTTC
>JAFLJL010004211.1:12500-17240 GCA_018398815.1 Conus ventricosus | reverse complement strand
GAGAGGGAGAAAGGGAGAGAGGGGGGAGAGAGAGAAAAGGAGAGAGATGGGGAGGGGAGGGGAAAGAGAGAGAGAGAGAGAGAGCTTGATGGGAAATGTTTTCTGAATGGACAGACTTGAGACTGTGTGACACCGAGAGCACCGAAGACAACAACAAAAAAAGAAAAAAAGAAAAAAAAAAAAAAAAGAAAAAAAAAAGGAGAACGCTGGTTGTCACACCATCTGTAGGGGCCCCCCCCCCTAGTAAACCAGACTACATGACTGATGATGACGATGAACAAGAAGAAGAAGAAAAAGAAGAAGAAGAAGAAGACGATGCTGCTGCTGCTGCTGCTGCTGCGGGCTGCTGCTAAATATTGATGATGATGACAATGATGATGATGTGATGACGACGATGTATGATGATGATGATAATGATGATGATGATGATGATGATGATGATGATGATCATGATGACAATGATGATGATGATGATGATGATGATGATCTTGACAGCCGACGCACTTCCTCATCAGATCAAGAAACAGTAAACATACATTCCCTTGCCCCAGGCTCCTTTGTACTTGGAATCAAGGACCGTAGTCTGCTCCGGTATCTCATGTCGTGACTTTACCCCTGATTGAACAAGAAGGTTACTGCGTTAGCATTCACCTGGCCCACTTCCGGCCCAATGACTGTACACCTCACTGAATACATCCAGGAAAATCTCCCGCCCCTGGCGCTCCCAATCCAGTTCATGCCAATGACTTCACACTGGAGTGAACTCTATCTATCTTTCTCTCTCTCTCTCTCTCTTCTCTCTCTTCTCTCTCTCTCTTCTCTCTCTCTTTTCTCTCTCACGCACTTGAATGTACGCAATCGCGCGCGCGTGCGCACGCACACACACACACACACACACACTCACCACACACAGAGAGAGAGAGAGGAGAGGAGAGATGAGAGAGGAGGGGAGAGAGAGAGAGAGAGGAGAGAGAGAGAGAGATTACGGGACTTCAGACGCAACCCTCCTTTTATCTACTGAAAATACATTTCCAATCAGCTTCGACTTATTCCCCTTCTTCCACACCACCACCAATCACCCCTCAGTCTTTCCTTCCCGTCGTTCAAACAAACCACTTGCCCCTGGCCTCACCTTCTCCAGCTTCTGTGACTGACTTCGCACCTTGATTAAACTATATCCCTAAAAACCTCCCATCACCCACTAAAATCCCTGAGAGCGACTTTTAACCCGACTGTACAGCATTCTTAGGGAACTGCTGTATCTTAATCATCCATTGCAGTTCCTGTAAATTTGACTGTGCACCTGGTTGAACTGCACCCCTGCAAACTGCACCTGGCACTGCCTCACCCAAAAATTCCCGTCAATGACTTTACAACCTCGTTAAACCACATTCTTGAAAAAGATCTCCTGCCCTTCGCATACCATTGCCATTCCTGACTGAACCAACGTCTTGGAAAAAAAAACACGCAGTACCTGGTATTTACCCACCCGTTCTTGAAAATGACTTTTTACACCTGATTAGACTATATCCTTAGAAACCCTCCTACCCCCAACATCACCCATTCCCAATTTCTGTCCATGATTTCAACCCTTATTAAACTACATGGCTGAAAATCGCCAAGACCGCCCACCATCTGTTTCGAATTCTGTCAGTGACTACATCCGTCTGAACTGCACCCCTCAAAAAACTTCCTTTTTCATGGTATCCCCCAAACCCTAGTTCTTGCCGATAACTTAACATTGATTAAACCGCATTTCTGGAAACCTCATGCATCTGGTCTCTGGCATCTCAGTTTGTTTAAAATATCCATATTACCTACTTGAATTACGTTTCAAGAAACCCTGGTATCTCCGATTCTATGACTTCACTTTTATGATTGGACTACATTCTATACCGCCCTTTACCTGGAATCTGCTGACCGTTTCCTGTCGGAGAATTAGTACCTAATGAAACACGCCCGAGAAAACCTACCGCACTACATACATCCATTCCAGTTCCTGTCAGTGTTTTAAAGGATAGGTTTAAAACGTCCATTGTCGGGGCAGTCAACTGTCGAGCTGTCTGGGCATGGCGTAACAAAAGGAAGCCCCCCCCTTTCCCTTTGCCCGTCTTTTAACTTTGTCTGGCCTGATTCGGGTTTTCCCTTCACTAGTGGGTGGACAGAGAGGGTTTTCCAGCCAAAAATTCCCTAGCTTTTGAGTGGTTCAAATCAGGGACCGTCAGCCCCACGGGCAAACGTTCTAACCATTTGACCACGGGTCTCTCTTTTCCTGTTAGTGATTTACACCTGACTAAAACTTCAACCTTGGAAAGCCTCCTCCAGCTAGCATATCCACCCTGTCATTTTTAGAATGTTTCATGTCCTGAAAGAATTATATATACCCGGAAAACATCTTGCATATAGCATCTCCCATCCATTATCCATCCAACTTCCTGACAATGATTTATGACGGCTGAATGACATCGGGGAAAATCTCCCTATATCTGGTATCGCCCACTACAATTACAGACCCGACTGAACTCTTTACGTGGAAAACCCGCACCGGGCTCCCCACCCAGTTCCAGTCCGTGACTTACACTTTATTGCACTAAATCCCTGAAAAATCTCCTGCACCTGACCCACCAACATCTCTTCTAAATGATCCACACCTGATAGAACTACGTCCCTCGGAAACCCCGTGCACCTGCATTTCCCAGAGGAGTTCTGTAAATGACTTTGCACCGACTGACCCACCTGGAAAAGCCTCCTCCCCCTACTGTCACCTCATCGGGTTTCCCTGTAAATGACGCTACGCTTCAATGAACTACATCCTTAGAAACCTCTTGCGCTTGCATATCCCAAACCCCAGTTCTAAATGAATGATTTTTCGCCTGACTTAAACTGCATCTCAGGAAACCTGAATCTTTATTCTCCAACTTTAGCTCCCGTGAACGAATAAAACTGTGAAGGAACCGTCCGGGGAAAGAGGCCTAGACCATGTTTCGCTTCGACCACTCCCCGTACGAAGGAAAACTGGGTCTTTTGTTCTAGTTACTGGGCATGATATAATCATTTTACGAGATAACATTTGATAATAGCATACTGTTTTTTTTTAATCTTTTATCGAGTCAAAAGTCATTATGGCGTTTAACAGTTTGCCCAAATTTCTCTTTCTTTCAGAACTGACAGTTCTGAGCCTACAAGCCTCTAATTTAATCATCTGAGATGGTGCTACAAAAAAAAAGCCTGTGAGGGGAGGGGAAGACAAAGGGTTTAATTTATATGAATGAGAGAGAGAAGAAAGAAAGAGAGAGAGAGAGAGAGAGAGAGAGGGAGAGAGAGAGAGAGAGAGAGAGATGAATCGGAGAAAGACATACAATAGAGAGTGGGAGAGGGAGAGAGAGAGAGAGAGAGAGGGGAGAGAGAGAGGGAGAGAGAGAGAGAGGGGAGAGAGAGAGAAGAGAGAGAGAGAGAGAGAGAGAGAGAGAATACAGACAGGCAGGAATACAACAAACAGACTGCAGAAATACCGACAGGCAGACAGATGGGTTTGGCAGGAAAACAGACAGATGGGGCGAGAGAGAAAAAAAGACAGATCGACCCTTGGGGAGTGGTGGGGGAGAGAGAGAGAGAGGAGAGAGAGATGAGAGAGGAAAAGAGGAAAAGAGAGAGAGAGAGGAGAGAGAGAGAGAGAGGAGAGATGAGAGAGAGAGAGAGAGGACAGAACAGAGACAGAGACAAAGACAGAGAGACAGAGGAAATGCGATTCAAATGCAAACTTACAAACTCCCAAGAGAAGTACCGAGACAATGCCATTGAATCGGAATGGGTTCCCGCTAAGTTGAAAAAAACTGCCTGCAGCCAGTTTCTCTCAGCGGGGCTTGCCCCTATCTGGAATCGATGACATTCAAACTGACCCGGCTTCTCGCTGACGAAGACCCGCACTGAACACGTCTTCACCCACTGGCTGAAGTTGTCGTTCTCTCCGACATTCGGAACACGTCCGAAGAAACTGTACGGAACTGATTTAGCGAGGGGTGGATTGTTTGGCTGGTTCACTGGCTTATGGACCGTTGTTGCATTACGTACATGACTTCAGTCCGTAAATAAATTGAATGTTTCAGTACCTGCATCAAGTAATGGTTTTTCAGCAAAACACTACAAAGAAAAAAATAAAAGAATCATTATGCTTTGCTGTTTTTGAGCACGCTTTTTAAAAAAATTTGTTTGATTGTTTTTGGGCAGGTTTTTTTTTTTGGTGTTTAAATCAGCTTTTTCTTTCCTTTCGTCTCTTTGTCTGCTTGTGTCTTTGGGGGTCTTAAACTCCTTTACAATCCAGTGGCATTACTCATATGCCGCTCATTCTGGCTCTCAATGGCACGCGCGTCCCGCTTTCTCCTGCTTTACCTCAGATACGGCAAAAAGGCCATCAATGAAAATTTGTATTGAGCAACCCGCTATAGGAGCCACTGTCCTGCTGTTGAGTTACTTCACCAATGTTCGATGATGCATATTCTGTTCCAGTGGTAAGCCTTTTGCACACAGTTCATGTGAAGACCCCTTTTGGGCAGATTGTATTTAAATGTCTGCTGCACTGCGACATTTACAAGCTTTAAAACAGCTTTTAGGAACGGACACAAAGCGGTCTCCTGGGTAAAGAAGCCCAAAAGTTTTGTATTGTCCCCGTTTGCGATTTGTGACACACTTTATTTTCTATCAAACATTACAAACCCGTTTTATGAACTTTAAAACACAGGG
>JAFLJL010004211.1:0-7500 GCA_018398815.1 Conus ventricosus | reverse complement strand
TGCTTTACACAGAGGCTGCCACAGAGGGTATGGATCCTTTTTTGCCCAATGACAGGTCTGTGGGTGCGAATATTAACATTAAAACAGAACTGAAAGACAGTGTTTAGGGAGCAAACGCTTTACAAGTATCAAATTTCGGTTTAAAGTTTAGATATGTAAACTGAATTGTTCTTTGGTCACATTTTCATATACAACCTCCCATAGTCAGTAAAACATGCTAATACATCAAAAAGTTAAGCAGGAGCAGTTCAATGAGCGGTGACCGGCAAAAGCAGTGTCGTGTTGCGAGGAACTTAAAATGAATCATTCTTCCAACAGTAAGAGCTTGAAAAACGAGTTCGAGTAGAACGGAGACAGGACCTCTTCCTCGCGTACCGCTCTCCGAGTCCTCGTGAATGTTGGAGTTTGTCCACAGCAAATGACCGTCTGCTGCCCCCACTTTCTGTCAAAGGCCGACGTCAAGAGCCGTTTCGAGGTGGAACTACAAAACACCGCGCAGACATCGACTTCAGCGAGTGTTTGATCGTCATCGAAGACGCTTCTGACTTTCTGAAACTTCATCGAACTTAGATGGAAAGCCTTGTAAATCGATGATCAAATATTTCTCTATTTGCCGTCGACAACATCAAAGGTACACATGTGGTCTGAGGAGCGTGCTGAGGACGGCTCCAGGAAGGCAGAAATAAGATGCTGTATTGATGTCTGCTGAAGAGAGACGCCGAGTGCCAGACGGAAAAGCTCAGGATCAGTGAACACCGTCCTGAAGCGGAAATACACAGTCTGACTTCATTTTCAATGGAGAGTTAAAGTTAGCTTTTGTCTTTGGTGTTTTCGATATGGACCCCTTTTTGCCTGACTGTGTATTCTACACGTAGAGATGGTGCAAAAATGTCTTAGACAATTGTTGTGAAAATCTCTGTCTCTGTCTGTCTGTCTGTCTGTCAATTGATTCACATCTCAGTTTCAAACATACTTTAATAGTATTCTTCAGAAACGGTAGAGGGTATACAAGAAAGCTTGGAACATCCTTTTTGGGGGATGTCTCCTTGTTTGTTCTATGTGCTTTGTGTTGGCATTTCTGCCAGGCGATTAGGTGTCCTAAGCAACAATCATTTGGAGTTTTTGGGCGTGTAATTTTAATCTCATCGTGGGAGCAAGAATCACCCTTCTTATTCATTATTTACCGTTTACTGTTCTTTGCCTCATTTAAGATTTCCTTTAGAACAAGAGAACCATTTTCTTTTTCGGTGAGATTAATACGGAGAACTGCGGGGAATAATCTGTTGTAGTCAACAGAGGCAAAGCAAAGGGTTTGATCAGCATCAGATGGTAGAGATGATAAAATGTTATTGCACGCAGTTTGGGAATGATGTGCGTAAAAACCATAGCTGAAGACATGATGACCGTAACACTATTCAGACTACAGTAAGGATTACAAATACTTTTACTCTGAACAAATCAGCAAAACTTATCTGTAAGTGAGTGAACAGTATTGTGTCTGGATGGTCCAGTGAACAGGAATGAATGTTTTGGGATTTTTTGGTTGTCTTAATTCTTATGAACAAGATTTGTAGGTTTAATTCTTTAAACATGTCGCTGAAGTCAACTGAATCTGAACACCGCTTGTCACTATAACAGAAAGTGTCGCTGTTAAAGTCTCTCTCTCTCTCTCTCTCTCTCTCTGTCTCTCTTTCTCTCTCTCTCTCTCTCTCTCTCTCTCTCTCTCTCTCTCTCTCTCTCTCTCTCTGCGTAGTTCAATTTTTATCCTTTTCGTTTCCCTCGCCGCATTTAAGCTCATTCATCCACATATTCTCCGTCCCCACATATCCGTCATACTTATGAACACTATAATGCTCATGCTGTAAGAGCAGACGTATGTTGCAGCATCAGATACAGATTCTCATTTTCAGAAGCCGGGACGGTACCCTTTCACCTTCAAATTTCATACTACGGACAGCATAAACCATCATGGGCTGCAGACACGATTAAAAACTACGAAAGATAACCACTTCGAGATTACAATATTCTACATAACTAAATAATGACACACCACACACACACACACTCACACACACACACACACACACACGCACGCACGCACGCACGCACGCGCGCGCGCGCGCACTCACACACACACACACACACACACACACACACACACATACACAAACACAACACACCACACACACACACACACCACACACACACACACCACTCGTTACAGCAGAACGTGTGTTTTTCTTCAAAGCCTTTGAATATATTATTTAAATACCTTACCCTCCCCCCTTTCCCTCTAACATTGTCTAATATCACTTGGCGTGGATAGACGTTAAATTGAAGAACAACACACACACACACACACACACACACACACACAACACACACACACACACGAACACAAAACAAAAGCATATGAAAAGAATATTTTCAAAATTAGCATTCAGATTTGACCACTTTAAACTAGAAATCATTGAGTAAAACATGCCTACTAATACTGTAATAAAAAAAGCGGGTTTAAAAATTTGTACAGACACTTATTCTTAAGTACAGCGACCAAAAACATGTTTACACTGAATCAGATGCGTAAAATGGTGTCATACAAATCCCGTATCCACCAACGACACGATTACTATTTGCAAATGTTCCTTTCAAAGTTTAGGCCGTTTAAGCAAGCGAGTTTGGAGCGATGAGATAGGATTCGCCACATGTACTCTGTTACTCCCAAACCCCTGACTTCCTCATTACAAACACCCAAGACCCAAGACTAAAAAAAAATCTGTATTACTCAGATTGTGGGCAGTGCTAAGTGTTCCAATCTGTCTTTGTTATTTGCTATGTTCTTTGAAACACAAACACTGCAAGGTGACAGCAACAACAGATCGAATGACAGCAAAAATGAAAACAAATCATATTAAGGATAATGGCAACAGCAAAGAATGAAGAAAAACCATTCGACACAGATTAAGAGAAATAAGAACAAACAGACTTGTTGTACACAAACAGACGGCAAAAATAGAGGGAAAAGGGGGATAATATGAATGTCAGGTACAGAAACAGACATAGAAAGGTGAAAAAAAACGAAAAATAAAGCCCAATGATCAAAGAAGACTGACGGAAGAATGACCTTTGGCCTGGACAACTCAAAAACGAAACCGCGTCGTGTTTTGTCTTGTGATTCGTTTGTCTACGTTTCTTTTTTGGCGGTTCCTTAACATTTATTTAAACTCAGAAATAGTCTGTCGTCTGGTTGGCTGCATTTTGCGTTCCAGGACACGTGAAATTTTATTTTGTATAGAAAGTGTACGGCTGCACTTCGAAATTTATGCTCTCTGAATATATGTGTATTCAATGATTTTTAGCTAATGAAAAAACAAATTTCAGAGCGCAACTGTCATGTCCAATGCGTGTTCTCGCGCGCGCGCGCATCCCGTGGTGATTGTAAGCAAGCTTGGCAGGACGATCATAACGACACAGTCCCAGCCATCCCCTGGATGAACGTGTCATCCGAGGGCGAAAACCTATAAATCTGCGAAGAACATTTTCAGTAGTATTCTCTTTACAACATTGACATTTTTTTCACATACTGCTGTCTTTTTCAATTACTGCTTTTAGGTCTATGTACTGGTAAAGGATGTATTACGTAACGCTGTATCCACATCTTGTTGGAGATGTAAAGATATGTTCAGATACACATCTTTCAAGATCAGATCGTTTGTTCTTACATATGGTGCCAAGATGCGCCAAATACAAATACATCTTACCAAATGTAGGTAAATAAGACGAGTTCATCATTTATGGTAAATCCAGCCATCAAATAGCAACAACGCAAAAAACTTACTTGTTAAAAAGTAACAGATCTGTACAAAACTTTAGGAATATATCGTAAAAGTTAAGAGAAGAAAAGATATAAATCAGGCGCTAATGGTAGAGAAGATGGTTTGCATCACACCATGAATGTTCTGTGAAAGTTTGTTCATGATCTTACATTTGGACTGCTAGCTAGGAGGACATAAATGGCTGCAGATGGGCGTCAGGGACAGGGGAGGGGGAGCGGAGGGGGGGGGGGGGGGAACAGAAGAACAATGGAAAAAGTGGGTCAAATTTGAGTGGGGAACGTGTGTGTGTGTGTATGTGTGTGTGTGTGTGTGTGTGTGACTCACTCCCCCTCTCACTCTAAATGAGTGAATGACTGTTCAAGTGTGTGTGTGTGTGTGTGTGTGTGTGTGTGTGTGTGTGAGAGAGAGAGAGAGAGAGAGAGAGAGAGAAGAGAGAGAGAGAGAGAGAGAGAGAGAGTGTGCGCGCGCGCGCACGTGTATGTGTGTGCGTGCGCACGTGTGTGTGCATACGTGCGCGAGCCTGTATCTGTGAGGAGAGGTCGTCTCCCCCTCCCTCCCTACCCCACTGCCTGTCTCACAATCCATGGCTTGCCAAGCTAAAGGGCAGGTCAGACCACACATCCAAGTTGAAAAATGCACACCCGGACATGACAAGTGCTATGACAGACTGGGGGCAATCAGGAAGGTGGGAGAAGACGACGAATCGAACACCGAACATCACACTGGCACTGGCCTTTTTTCTTTTTCTTTCTCCAGTTCAGCAGCCCAAGCCGAGGAAGGGGAGGATGACCAAGGGCCCGCGATGCTGTGCAAACAAGGGGGAGGCATGCATTACGCAGTTTTCCACTTCACGGCCAGACTGTTCTGGAGGAGGGCGGTCGATGACAGATGCCCGTCGGGAAGTAGGATATAGTGAGTGAGGGGGGTGGTGGGGGGGGAGAGAGAGAGAGAGAGAGAGAGAGAGGGGGGGGGGAGGGAGGGGAGAGAGGGGAGGGAGGGGGGAGGGAGGAGAGAGAGAGAGACAGAGAGAGAGAGAGAGAGAGAGACAGACAGACAGACAGACACAGAGAGGACACACACACACACACACACACACACAACACACACACACACACACACACACACACACACAAAATACACACAAGTAGGAAGAGGGCAAAGCGGGGGACTTTCTGAGTCAACAACGGCGACAGCAGAGAGACCCAATATATCGGAGTTTCAACCGGAAGTTTGTGGTTTGAATCTAATACAGAGCCCGGCGGGTCCCAAAGGGAGCATTCCCTCTACACCCATCCTACTCTTTCTTTTATTGTATTAATCTTTGGCATTAGCGTAATGCGCGGACGTGTTGGTTCAGTCCCTTCGCGTATGTATCAGGGTTTGCTTTTAAAAGGTTGTCCGCCCTCAATGAGAAAAAATGAAGGGGCTTTCATACACCATAATGACTTTCCTTCTAAATGGGGGGAGAAACAGTAATTTTACGAGTTTTCACTCTGTCATGTCTAATTTCGTCATGAGACATGGCGTTTCGTTTTATGTACAGTGCACTGACAAATACAATGAGCGTTTGGCTTCAAACAAAGTGGCGCGGGCGCGCGCGTGCACACCACACACACCACACACACACACACACACACACACACACACACACACACACACACACACGCACGCACATACTTGTGAAGTAGAAAATTCGGGAAAACTTACAGAAAAGCCCTCTTCCGAGTAGCATTTAGTTCTAGAATAAAGCCAGACTATCGGCTGTTTATATTTCTCTTGTGATATCTTCCAACGAAATGATCCTGATTCTAAAGCTTTCTCTTTCTTTCGGATTTCCTGTTCGCCGTATTTCAGATCCGACCACATTTATGTTGAGGCTTCCGTGCTTACACTCACAGATTAAAAAAAAAAAGCAAATAAAAAAAGCAAGCAGAAAGCGTGGACGTTACATGTCGCACCGCTCTGTAATTGCTCAATCATACGTCGTAGTCTTTGTAAGCAAATACATTCAAGATCGGACTTCACAGAAGAATTTCTTGATGTCCTATCTCATTTATTTTGTATTTACATCGTGACATGTTGTACATAAAAAAACAACTGAAATACTATATAAAGTGTGTTGCCAAATTGGCATCAGCATCTATTTTCTTACGGAGGGATGAGAATGCCCATTGTGCTCCATCGCCTGTAAACGGGATGACTGACTGCCAATAAACCATTACTGGACACACACCCAGCGATCGTCTAGTCATAACGCGAGCTTTAAGGACTCGGCACACGAGCACAGAGAGAAGAAGATCGGTAACAGACTGCATCACAGTCTTATAGTATCAATCCCAAACGATGCTCAAGGGAGAGCGCGAACACTGCGTCATCTTTGGGTCACTCTCTGTGCCGATCAAAACAGCATTCTTTCCAGCATTCTTTCGTTTAGGCCGTGTCTATAAGGACCTAAAAGATGGGGACCATTTCGATCGTTACAACATTCACCCCCCCCCCTCCCTCTCCTCCAATTCCCTCCCCCGCCTCGTTCAACCTCTTACCCCTCTCCCTCCGCTCCCAACCCCCCCCCCCAAAGTCATCCTCTTATACTGGGCTGCGAGTCTGCCATCACGCGCCATATTGGCAGTGGCAAACTCGTTACAGCAGAACGTTCCGATGACAGGCAGGTGCCCGAATCTCCGTGGCGGGTTTATCTGTGTTCTGCTTTTTTCCCCCCCCCTCTCCCTCGCTCCCCCCGGAACGTCTTTTGAAAGCAGTGATTGAATCACCGATGTGGATCTCTGCGGCCAGGGGGAACGGTGCGGTGGGGTAACACACAACAGGTTCTTTCCGATCCGCTCGTCTTTTTTCAGTGGCAGAAAGAAGTGGGAGATCTTGATGGGTCTTTTTTTTTTTTCGCTCTCCTTCTTTTATTGATTCTGTGGCTTCCTACAAAGGGAAAAAGAAAAAAAAGAGGAATATCCACAGTGAGCGGTGGGTGATTCTCTTGCTTCCTGTCTTTCTTTCTTTCTCCTCCTCCTCCTTCTTCTTCTTCTTCTTCTTCTTCTTCTTCTTTTTCTTCTTCTTCTTCTCTGATTCTCTCGTAATTCCTTGGGCGAACAAATTGCAAAAATACCCCATCTGGTGGCAGCTTTTTTTCCATCTTTCTTTCTTTCTGTCTGTCTCTCTGTGTCTCTCTCTGTGTCTCGCTCTCTCTTTTCTTTTGTACCAGAATTCTTCTTTTCTTATATGGTGGGTAAGTTTTTTCTCTTTTCTTTTTTCTTTCTTCTTCCGTCTTCTTCTTCTTCTACTTCGGTTCTGCATATTTATATCCAAATTCTTATACATGGCAAAATGCCAACACCACAGTGTATGGCGGGAAACGTAACTAAAAACAAAGTGTTCAAACTGCATTCGCTGATTGTCAGATCCCCAGAAACATCAGGTCTGACAGATGGAACCACCACAGGGCCCTCACGCCGAAGACAATGTGAGCGTTCGTCGCGTGTGTACGTGGAGGTGGTCAGAACATAGTTGCGCAAGCGAAACATAATGGAAGCATTTCTTACGTACGCGAAAATGCGCCTAGCATTACTTAGCCTGTAGAGTCGTAACGAATCAGTCACTCAGCAGAACTGAGTCTGAATCACTGTAGCAAACTGCTTACGTTCGGCGTTTTGCA
>JAFLJL010004210.1:0-18095 GCA_018398815.1 Conus ventricosus | reverse complement strand
AATTTCCCGTGGGTTTTGGACCCCAAAGTGCTTTTAAAATCAAATGGTTTCCAGCCCCTTTGAAAAATACGAAACCACCTCCCTGAACAACATTAGTCTTTGTCGTTGGGACATGAATATTAACAGCGCAGTGCGAATAGAGTCATGTATCGATTGCGTCATTTCTTATGAAAATGAACGGCTATATGAAGTCACAGACTCAAGACTTGGTTTTCGGGGTCACCTGCCTCTGTTCATTCAAAACTTTTTAGCCGATCGACAGTTCCAGGTGCATGTGGGCACCACACTCTCTGACATCCATGGGCAGGAGTTAGGTGTTCCTCAGGGAGCATCCTTTCTCCAGCCCTTTTCAGCATTAAAATAAATGACATTGTCAAATCGGTAAGCCAGGGCACCGAGTCCTCTCTGTTTGTTGACGACTTCGCGCTGTATGCAGTTGGCTTCTTACGCCAGCGTACAGCGTCGACTCCAACTTTGTGTCAACAGAATCCAACCAGTGGGCTGAGGAAAGCGGGTTTACCTTCTCCCGTACCAAAACTCAGTCAATTCATTTCCACAATTTTCGTCGATTCTTTGCTGATCCTGAAATTCGTCTGGACAAGTCCACCATTCCAGTTGTAAAGAAGCCAAATTCCTGGGAGTTATTTTTGACCAAAAACTCAACTTCTCAGCCACATCAAAAACCTCAAAACTTCTTGCCAGAAAGCTCTGATATTCTGCGGGTCGTAGCACACACCGACTGGGGCCTGATAAGAAAACTTTGCTGCACCTCTACAGAGCCTTGGTCCGTTCCAAACTGGACTACGGTTGTGCTGTCTACGGCTCCGCAAGATCGTCTTACCTCAAACTCTTGGACCCTGATCCACCATCAAGGGCTTCGTCTCTGTCTTGGAGCGTTCGCACCACCCCTGTGTACAGCCTGTACGCAGAGGCAGGTGAACCTTCATTGTCCAACCGCAGGCTGAAACTGTCTTTAAATTATTATATCCGACTGTTCTCAGAACCGCAGAATCCTGCTATGACTGTGTCTTTGACCCTCAGTTCCAAAGTAAGTTTGAAAATAACCCAAAATGTATTCCGCCGTTTGGTCTTCGTATGCAGCCTCACATGCGGAATGCAGGTCTAGACTAGGAGTTGTGTCCGATTTTTCCAAGTTTCCAGATCAACCCCGTGGACCTTTTTCACACCAGAAATTCGTTTCGATCTTGCAGCTTTTCGCAAAGAGTCTACCAGCTCTCTGGCGTACAAGGCATTGTATGCTGACCTCTGTTCGAAATTTCCATCCTGTCAAAAAGTTTTCACTGACGGTTCCAAGTCTGAAGATGGAGTGGCCTGTGCAGCCTACTGCCCTGGGGCTCCTTCTCAGATACATGTTGGAACATATCCATTCAGATGCTTCTGTCTATTCTGCTGAACTTACTGCTCTGGTACTGGCTTTGAAGATAATCTCACATTCTTCAAAGAGGGACTTTCTGGTTCTGTCGGATTCGCTGTCAGCTTTGGAGGCCATAGCTGGCCGCAACCTTCAGCATCCAGAACTTTTACTTTTTTTTAACTTTTAGCAGGTTGAAGGCGGACGGTTACAACATTACTCTTGCTTGGGTTCCTGGTCATGTTGGCATCGGCGGGAACGAAATGGTTGATCGTTTTAGCCAAGAACGCCACAAGAGAGAAACTGTCCAACACTTATATCCCCTGCTCAGATGTGAAACCGAAAATTAACGATTTGGAGAGACCTCTGGCAGGAGGATTGGAACACACAGACGAGTAACAAACTCTTTCAGATCCGTCCAAACCTTAAGGAATTCCTCCCATCCACGTCG
Organism: Conus ventricosus; assembly: GCA_018398815.1. NCBI lineage: Eukaryota > Metazoa > Mollusca > Gastropoda > Neogastropoda > Conidae > Conus > Conus ventricosus. The sequence continues at coordinate 16,272 of JAFLJL010004210.1, read as the reverse complement.
GGAGGTCGTAAAGAGGAAACGGTTCTGTGCCGGCTGCACACCGGCCATTCGTATTTACCCCATGCTTACCTTTTAAAGAGTGAAGAAGCTCCGTGGTGCATTCCATGTCATGCGCCACTCACAATGAAACATGTTCTTTTAGAGTGTTGGGACTTGCACGATGTGGACACAAACATTTTACAGCGGAGTCCATGAAGATCCTGTTCAGGGATGTCCGCCTGATGTGATCCTTGAGTTTTTGAGAGAGATTAACATTTTTCATCTGATTTAAGATTTTACGGAAGAAAGATTTTTAACAAAGTTTCTGGTGCGTTTCTAGACGATGTCATTTAACGAGATGTATGAAAGGTGGTTTTTTTTTTTTTTTTTTTTTTTTTTTTTTTTATATATGACTGGTGAGTTGATTTTAACGTGGTGACAGCCCTGATATGGCCCTTTTGCGGTCGGCGGGGCTATAAGCAACATTATCTTATCTTATTTTATGTAATTTTTCCCAGATTTTCCTGTTTCAAAATGGGGGCCGTTATTTTCAATTTCATATTTTCAGTTAAAAAAAGAATTTAATTTTAAAAAAAAAATGACCGAAAACATGGGGTTTTTTACATAAAACACTAGTCCCTAGGGTTGCATTTATTTTTGAAGTGCACTGAAGTAAATTTCTTTTCCCGCTTTTCCCTTTATGCTGAGAGAAAAAAAAATTATAAAACCCAAAAAGAAATGCCACTGCCTCGGGTTTTGGGAAGGTACATTTTTGGGGGACTTTAAAATAACAGAGGTCTATCCCGTACACTTTTGATGTCTTTGCCCCCTTGAGGTAGGTTTCAGGGTGTAAATTAAAGCACAAAAGGTTTTACAACAAAGTTTTAAAAGTCCGTTATGCTTTTTTCTGAGAAAATTCCTTGGTTTCAACGTGCAAAGTTCTGCCTAAAGGGATGAGATGGGAGCAATCCCTGTTGCCCTTTCCCCACAGGAAAACACATAGTTTCTATGGCCCTTTCCCATTTGTCTGAAATTTTGGGCCAAGCAACTGCTTTTTCTTCCAAGGGCTTGCACTTCTCCATGACATTGTTTTAAACCCTCTTCTGGAGAGATGATTCAAAAAAATTTCCCCGGGGTTTTTTAAAAGCTTCATTGTAATGGAGGGGGGGAAAACCCAAATTTCCCCAAATTGAAAAAAATTTGGTACTTGGGGGAAAGATGATTGGTTTTCCAAATCACCGTGGGGATTTGCACTTTTTAAAGGGATTCAGAAGACGGGGTTTGGCAGCACCCTAAAGGCCTCTGGGGTTTTTTTTGGAGGATGGGGGGCCCCGGCCCCAATGGCCCAATGACGACCACCCTTTTCCCTTGAGGGGGACAGGGGCCGGAAAGCAAGATCTAGGGTTTTTGGAAAAATTTTGGTGCGGGGCTGGTTTACTTCAACGCTGTACCCGGTTGGAAGTTGGCTGCAGCAGCAGGGGGACACAATCTTTTGCAGGAGGAACCCCGGGAAGTCAATTTTCAGGGTGTCTGCCCCGGGCCGGCATGCAGTAAAGGGAGGAGGGGAAAGGTGATATGCACAGGTTTTTCTGAAAAAAGGGTTTTTTGGTCTTGCCCCCTCCCCACCTGGACTGAAACCCCCCAACCCACCGGAGTGGAGATTTATTGCAAGAACCTGTGGAAACTGAATGCAGCTTTTTAGTGCTGCACCCCGCCTTTGCGTGTGCGATAATGAGCAGAAAAAGGGTTTTTGACATCAGCGCAGTCCCAGCATGGTCCCCTGTGAACTTGCCCCCTGCCTCACTATTTCATTGTTCTTATTATTTTCTTCGGGGCCGGCTCCCTTCTTTTTTTGCCGGGGAAAAGGGAAAAAACGGTCGTGGGTCTAGTAAAAACACTGGCCATCGGGCAAAAAGGAAAGCGGGGAAAAAAGGCATATTTTAAGTCTAATAAACAGTTTCAGCATTTTAAAAAACACTAGCGTTTTTAGTACGAACTGATTTAAGATTTGTGTTTCAACAGGTAAGTACACTTCAAACAAAAGCGTACATAATTTCCCTTTGTGCAGCAAGAAAAAATTTGCATTTAATTTTTGAAGCTAAAAATTTTAATTGCTACAAAACACTAAAATGAGTGGGTTTTGTAGGTTTATCCCCTCCCCATTTGGACTTTTTCCCATGAAGATCTTTGTATTTTTCTTTTTCGAAAAAAGCACATGAAATTATAATTATATTTTTTGTAATACAGTTACACATTTTTTCCTTGGCCCCCCTATATTTTGAATATTTATGCAATTAATTAGATTTTTCCCTATTCCAAATGGCCCAAATTTTTGTTTTTTGGCAAGAAATTTCCCTTTTCCCCTTCTTTAAACTTACAATGGTGTTTTTTCGTGAAATGTACACAATGTATGTTTTCCGAGTCTTTGAAACTCCCACTCCAAAATCAAACACAACACAATTTTTTGGGCTTTATTATGTGTGCTCATAAAAAAAACCCCAAAACCCCCCCAAAAAAAAAAAATGTGGGAGAGTGTGTGTGTTTTTGGTGAGCTTGCACAGGGTGGTTCACAAAGGATATTAAAATTTCCCAGGCGGGAAAAACAGGAAGGGGGTGTATGTGTAAATATGTTATGTGCCCCTTATTTGCGCTTGTGGGGTTTGCCTTTATGTCCACCCTGTGTGTTTTGGGTGTGTGTGTGTGTGTGTGTGTGTGTGTTGTGTGTGTGTGTGTGTGTGAAACGTGGAAATTTTCCCAGTAAAAAATGCTTTTGACTGCATAAAACAGAGGACCCCATGTTGACAAAAATACTGAAACATTACTTGATAGTATATGGTAAAACATTGAGAATCATTTTAATTTTCCCTTTTTTTAAGGGGGGGTTTATTCCTCAGATAATTAAAATTTTGGGTTCCAGGCCTACTCAGCCATACAAACCCCCAAAAAATCCCATTGATTCGAGACTTTTTGTCTCCCTTTTGAAATAAAAGGGGGTTTAAACCCCAAAGAAAATTGGGTTAATATGGACCCCTTTATAAATTTTGCAATTAAGAGAATTTTTTTCTTTGTTATTTAAAAATTGAAGCGATCGTCTTTGTGGGATGACGAGGGGGGAAATTTTTAAAGTTACTTCCCTTTAATTTCCCGGAAAAACACGATTGTTCACTTTTTCGTTTTTTTTTCTCACCAAAACCACAAAGTGAAACCCCCAAAAAAATAAATGTAAGTTAAAAATAACCTTAAATGATTTGGGAATTTTTTTAATTAAAAATGATAAAAATTTTCTTTTTACCGTCCTTTGTAAAAAATAAGTGACTGAAACCCCTTTCCCCGCCCAAATGAAAATTTTTGGACTCGAGTCATTCACATCCCGGGTCCAACTGTTTTGAAAAAATTCTTTTAATCTAATGAAAAAAAAATAAAGAAGAATGATATCAATACCCCCAAAAACATCTTTCTTTTGCAATTTTGTTGCGATTCTTAACAAATTTTTTGAAAAAATTCTGGTTCTTGTTTCAAAAGTTCGATTTGATGTGTCCATTTTTGGGTTTTTGGAAGGTTCCGTGCGGACGAAAATTTGGCCCGGGGGTCATCTTTTTAAATGGTGTTGACTAGGACAGGCAATAAATTACATAAACCTTGTCATCAGTCAAAAGGGGTTTGGGTCTATAACTTCTTTATGAGTACAGGAATCATTTTTGTCTGTGATGGGTTTTTTTATCCGAAATTGTAAAAAATTCCCGGGGGTTGTTACCAAAAACCCCTTCTTTCCCGTATTTTCATTTTTACGTTTTTTAAATTTTCCCCTCTGACGGGGAAAAATTTTCCTTACTTTTCCCCCCCTTTTTTTTTGGTACCTGATTTTGGCATTTTGCGTTGTCTTTACTCTTCAATATTTGTTAAGAAAGTGCATTTGTGTAAAGGTTGAGTGACAAAAAAAGGGCCCCCGCGAGCCCCGGGGGAACGCGAGGGAAAGAAAGGGGAAATCAACACCTCATTCTCTCTTTAGTATTTTTTTCCGTCAAAAAAAACATTCATACTTCAAATGATACTCATTCAAAAGGGGGAAAATATTAAAACTTTATTTTAAATTTTATTTTTCCCAAACCCAAAACATGAAAGAATAAAAGTTTAAAGGGGTGCATGGAAAACGACCCAAAATCGGTGTGCAGTCCCATTTGGATGCCCAGAGCGCCCCTTTTGGGGCTGCCGTCCCTATTTTAAGGAAACTTTTTTCGGGGATTAATCAATGAGGGCAAATCATCCAGATCCCCTAAAAACTAAAAACCCCCAAAGGGGGAAAAAAGATATCTTAAAATTTTAAAAAAAAATTCGAACGCATAAGCAACTGAAAAAAGTTTAAAATTAAATTGGATGAAGCTATGATTGATCTTATAAAAAAAGTTGATGAAAAATTTAACCCCCCCCCTGTTTTGCGGCCTCCAGGGGCCCGATTGCTATAAAAAACTCGGGATTAAAAATACTCGTTTTGTGTTTGTTCAAATCTCCGACTTCTTTTTTTAAAAAACTGTTGTGTTGATTTCATGTAGATTAGATCCCCGTTTTACGTTGTCATGATGAAAATTCTTATTGCCAAAAAATGCTTTTTTTGTAGTTGTCATGTGTATGTTTGACTGCAAAACGCTGCGAGATTTTCCCCTTTGCTTTCTTAATGATTTTCTCCGGGCCCTGAAAACTGTACATTTTTGACCTTAAACCAAAAAAATCCTTAATCACCTTTCCAGATAATTCATCCTTCATTTTTAAAACCTTCTTGTTAGAAATTTGGAATGCAAAGGAGAATTTTAGGGAAATTTGGGGGAGTGTCATCCCCTCCACCCCGTCTTTAGTATTGGGTTTCCATGCCCTTTTATAGATGTCTTCATTAGGGTTATCTATAACAAAACTATCTGTATCTGTGTAAAGTACTCTGGACTCAGGTTACGGGGCTTAAATTTAGTCTAAAAAAAATTAAATCAAAAGCTTTGAAAACTTCTAAAAAAAAGTAACCCAATAAAAAAGGGTTTGTTAATTTGACTTTTTTTTTTTTCATTTTTATGAAAAAAGGTGATCATAAATCTTCGGGAAGCCCTTTGAAATTGGGTTTTTAAAAGTTAGCTTAATTGCTTCGTTCTTCTGGCCCCCCTTTGCCCATTTTTTGGGGTTTGTGGGGATTCTCCTTTAGTTTTTCCCAAAACACCCTGTTGTTATCCCCCCCCCCTTGAAAAGTCTTTTTCTGAAGCATCTGCGGTTTTTAGTTTGAGATCAGTGTTTTCATGATGAATGGTTTCAGGGAACTTTTTGTTTAAAAAAGGCAATTATGCGATAAAAACCGCTTTTAACCCCTTTAAAAACCAGGGTCTTAAATAAAATTGTAGAAGTCTGTAATGCAAAACAAAAATTTTTTTTCCCCTCAAAGTTTAGGCAAAATTTTGGGTTGGTTCTCTTGGATCCATCTTTAGACTTTTTGCTGCTAATGGATAGTCATTTTTGCGGGGTTAATGGGAGTTAAATGGGGGGGAATATTCTAAGTAAAATTTTCAATAAAACCCCACGCTGTTGATCAGGCGTTTAAAATTTGCTAAACCCAATTTTAATGCTTTTGAATTTTTTTGGGACCCCCCCTTTGTGTCATTTTAAATTTGGCAAAAAGGAAAGGTTGCGCATTCCCCAATCCATCCAGATTTTTTGCATCAAAATAAATGAGATAGTTAGACCTTTTATCGGTTTCATAGTCGCCCAAGTATTTGTTTTTTTTGCTTTACAGTAATGGGGGGCGAGGGCCCATACAAATTTCCCTTTCCGCGCAATCCGTTTTAAAACCCTCTGAATCATTGGTAAATCAGACAAAAACCCCAATTTCTGTCCCTCCAGTAAATTTTTAAAAAAGCATCCCAATCACCCCGGGGCGCAGAAAATGTAATGGGGGATCCAAGCTTTTAATGTTTCATGGGGGTTTTCTATAATTTTAAAAGGGAACGCCCGGGCCAACAAAAAAAATTCCCTTAAAGTTGAATCATGATTTCTCCCATCGTTTTACAATCCAAAACCTTCGGGAAAAACCCAAATCTTAGCTTGCTGGTAATCAGAATCACGGGTGCCCTTTTTCCTCTGTGACTAGAAAAAAAGGGGCCCCTTTTTTGGAGGAAGTGTGTTTCCCCCCCAAAACCTTTCCCCAAACTGTTCATGTACTCATAAGGGTAAACGCCCTTTCTAACAAAGTTGGGGCCCCCCAAATGTTCTTCTTTTTTTGGGCAGGCCCTTAAAGGGACAAAACCCAGTGCCCTCTAATTTGAACCCATCATGTGTTGCATGAGTCATAAAAAGACATTTTTATTTAGTTTAAAGCCATGTATTTTTCTGAGGGCGGTGCAATGCATGACACCTGAAAGGAAATCGTCCACGCTTTATATAAGTGAGGGGCGTAACCTCGAAAAGTTAAAAAGAAGAGGGGGGCAGTTTCCCAAAGTTTTGGGGACCCCAACCCTTTATTTGAAGATTGTTTTATTTGTGCGCTGCCCCTCTGAACTTTCCGCTAATGTGATCATGGTTCTTACTTTTGGGGATTTGTTGCTTTTCACTGAGTTCAAAACCACAAATCCAATTTGGTGGGGCTGAGTCATACTGTTTTTGGGGTCTTCGGGAAAGTCAAAAATAATGCCCTGAGAATTCAGTTTATTAAAACAGGCTTTTCCAAACTTGCTGCGGGCATTTAAATGTTTCTGCGCATTAGGCCCTTTATACAATTTTGGTTCTAAAGGGGACAGTCTGACCTAAAAACCAAAAAAAGCAAATGAACAAATTTGATGTTTACTCTTTTAAGACCTTTTTTTCAAAGGGTTTTTTGGGGCGTGGCCCTTTTTAAGGGAAAACAATGAGTGATTCAAGTCTGCGTAAACAACGAAATGGGAATTTTGCACCCTTTTCCCAGTTTTAAAACTAACTTTAGATCCGGGTGGGGGGCCCGTTTTTTAGTTCTGTATTACAGTCTAAGAACTTTTACAATGTTTTTTATTTCGCCCCCTGTTTTAACGGAGGGCATTCTTTTTTAAACATTTTCTACAGAATTCTTGTTTGTTGTGTTTTTTGGTATGCGCCACTAATCTGCTTTATTGGGTTTGGGATCAATGTGTTTTGGTTTGCCCTGCTGGTGAAAACCCTCAGCAGTAAGTCAACATTTATTTTTGCCTGGATTTACCCATTGTTGGCTGTTCTTGGGAAAACTTTAATAGGCAGTAGATTTGTTTTTTTCATCCCATTTTGTAGCCCTTAAAAGTTATTGGGTTTTTTTTTGTTCTTCAAACTGATAAATTTGGGCTTCACTACGGGAAAGGGGAATTTTAAATAAAGTTTAGATATTGCTGTTGGTTCATAGTTAGTCCCCTCTCTCTGCGTGTTTGCGGACATGATGCAGGCCCTTGGGAAGAACAACCAATGAAACATTTGTCGTCTTTAATTCCCTTTTTGTTTAAAAAACTGCTCTCTTTAAAACCCAACTCTCGAGGTTGCGGAATGTAAGCCTTTCCTACAATTGGTGCATTCTTGACTGTTTTAATCTGATCTCTAAAAGTTTTGCCCCCTTTACCCAAACCCGAGCTGATTTTTTGCTTCTTCAGCGGGGGCGTCAAAAATGTGTAAGCAGTTCGTTTTGCCCCAACCCGGGGGTTTTTGTCATTAGAGGAAAAAATGGGCTGTTGTTTAGTTTAGACCCCGATTCTAGATTTTCTTTTTAATTGTTTTTTAGCGATTTTTAAAAAAGCTAAAATTTTCTTTTAAAAAAGGGGGGTTATTTTGTTTACTTGGAACTTGAGAAATTGCATGAACAACACTTGCCTGTCCCTTGGGTTTGGGTCAATGATTCAAATTTAATTCTTCGTGCCTTGAAAAAACGCCCCTCTTCAAGCATTCCTTTTAAAAAAATTCTTTTGGGCCTTCATATATTTAGCCATGCTTTTTTCTTTTCTTAAACCCAAAATATTTATTTAAATTAAAAAAAAAGCAAAAGGCTTAATCAGAATCAATATCAACGGTCTTTTTGTGCCTTTGCCAAAAAAGTATAAACCCCCCTTCGATGTTTTTACTGTGGGGCTGTTTTGAACAGAGTTTAATGTTCGTTTTTCTTTTTTTTAAGCATTCCTTTTTTATCTGCTCGGCCCTCTGGCTGTTTTAAAAAAACTTGTCCTTGCCTTTTTTTTGAAGATCAAACTTTTGGTTTTTTTGTTGTCTTTTAAAAACGGCCCTTTTAAAAAGATTAAATCTTCAACCGTGATTTGAGTCAAAATAGCGCTTTATTATTGTCAGTTTAAACGAGCTAAGTTTAGTGTTATTAGTTTAAACCATAGGGTGTGTGCTTTTTTTTTTTTTGGGGTTTAGTTTTTAATTTTTTGCCCGCCGCATTTCAGCTAATGAACACAGGCCCAGAGTAAAGCAAACCTCCCAGAGGTAAAGTGCGGGGCGGGCCCAGCCCGTTGCTTTAAAAAACCAACACTCGTTCCTGCTGATAGAGCACTTATAGTCGGGTGTTCCAGTATTAACCTCTGTAACCCCCATTAAAGGGGAGCGAATACCTTCGTTTTTGGTTTTTTCTGTATTTTGAAAGGTCTTTCCCCAAATTTCTTGACTGCATTTGCGTAAAGTTTGTTAAACTGAAGGTTTTTTTTGTTAGGGGTTTTACTATCTCTTCTTTTGGGGGCCCCTGTAGGCACATTTGGAAAAAACTTGAACAGACTGCTTTTTATAAAAAAAAAAATAAAATTTTGTATTGTATTTTCTTTTAATCTGTTTTTTTTTAATAGTCAGTGCGGGTCATATATTAAAAAAAAAAATTGGTTTCTTAAACGGTTTATCGGCTTCTTCTTCTTTATCAAATTTTAATGTTTATTACCCCTCTCACAGTTTTTCCCGCTTCCCGGGAAACTGATTTTCCCCTGTTTTAACCCTTTGGTCAACCCTAAGCCGTATTTTTTTTGTTAAATAATTTTTTATCAAGCCTACATTGGGAAGATGTTTAAAACTTTTGACAAAGGCCCCCCTGTTTTTAATTTACCCCCCCCACCCCCCAAAAAATTTTTTATTTCGTCAAAAAGGGTGATTGGTCTAAACCCGCTAGGTAGATTTGGTTAGGCCCACCCTCAATTTTACATTGCACTTTCGTTAAAAATTAAAACCCCCCCTTTTACTGCTCTTTTTAAAGGTTCTTCATCTTCACACGCAAAAAAATCCTTTAAGCGATCTTGCTGCGGGGCGCCCAAAAATAAAATTCCCTATATGTCTTTCCTTTCTTTGGGGGTATGTTGTATGATGAAAACACTCTTTCGTTATATATTTCGAATTTTTTTGATATTGTTGCTCAATCAGCCTTGCTAATGAGGGTGCTAACCAAAAGTCAAAATTTTAACGAGATGTCAAAATGCCCGTACTTTGGGTCCGGCGTCTGATGATCTGATAACGCGTTTTATTCATTAAAAGTTTTGTTCATTTTGGGCAAAATTTTTTTTTAATGTCCTTTTAAAAATACGGGGCATGCGTTTTTTAAAAACTCAAAAAATTTTAAAGGGGGTGGAAAAAACGATTTTCCCTACGCAAATTTTACAGCTAATTTTTTTTCCGGGGTTTTTAAAATTGCGGCGCCTATTCTATGTTTTGTGCTTTTCATTTTGATTTCCTTTAAAAGCAAAAATCAGCCCTTTCATTCCCGGATAGCCCTAGATCAGAATTTGGTTAAAAAATTTTTGTCTGGGATTGTGTAAAGAAAATATTTTTTGCCCCCCAAATTTTTTTTGAAATTTTTTTTAACGATTCCCGTCCCCAAAATTTTGGACAAAAATGGGCCTGTTTGCCTTTTTGTTGTTGAAACGAGTTCTATTTGAAAGTAAGGTGGGAGAGCCCGGGACAATCAATTAAACCGCTCCCAAGTCTGGAAAAAATTTTACAGTAAAAATTTGATCCGCATCAAAAAGTAGATGGATTTTTTGGAACCCGTAAAATTCCCCTTTTTTCCCTTCAGCCCAAGGGTCTTTCAGTTTTTTTATGCGGGTCAAAAATCCCAGCCATAAGGTTTTTTTACTTTTTTTTGAAGCAAAAAAAAAAAGTTAATTATTTAAAACCCTGGCAGGAAATTTAAGGTGAAAAAAGTTTTGATTTTTTTTGACCCTGGGAAAGATATGGTGAAATGATCTCTTTGACACAGCATGCTCAATGCTCTCAAGCGGGATGAAATTTTAAAAAAAAGTAGGTTAAATCATTTTTCGAAAGTTTAGGTTTAAGAAAATCCCGATTTTTTAGGCCCAAATGGGTTTGAAATAAAGTGTCATTTGTTGTAAAAAAAGATCAAGGACAACTTGTTCGGCCCTTTTTAAATAAAACCCGACCATCAAAATTTTTTTTGCCAAGAGTTTCAATTATTTCAAAAGGGTTTAGTGTGAAAGATCAAAAAACCCCCTTGGATTTCTAAAACCAAAAAATTTGGGTAAGGGTGCAGTTGCCCAAATTCAAAAAACACTGCAGGGAAATCCCAAAAAAACTAACCAAATACAAAAAAATGGAAATTTTTAAAAAATTTAAAACAAACGGCGATGAAATAATAAATGCCAAAAGAAAAAGAAACCCGTTTTTTTAGAAGAAACAGCATTAAAGACTATACACGACTCCCGTACCCTTTCGGAAAAAAGGGCCCCTTTACGGGTTTAAGAACCCTTAGAGGCGAATTTAAAAACCCCCTTTTCAAAACTAGGTTTTTAAATAGATGAGCTATAAAAAAAGGAAAAAAAAAAAACCCCGCTGAGGGCTGACCCACCGCATCGTAGGGCGTGAGATTTAAAAAAGAATCCCCCCGGCTAAAAGATCTTGAAAAAAAGAGAGATCAGCAAGATAGAAGCGCCTTTATACTAACCCGGGCCCCAATTTTCGAACTCAAGTGAAAGAAAGGAAAATATCCCCGGGAAAATTTTTTTATGAAAGGCCAACCCCTAGCCCGAAGAATCGAAAAGCTGTTTAGAGAGCAAGGGTCAAAATTAGCAAGCTTTAAACCCGGCCTTAGGTTTTTTCAAAAAGTACACTGGTGATGCTAATTTAAAGGGGGTGGTTTTGCAAAATTCAGTTTCCCCCGTTTGCCTTTGCCTCCATCGCCACCTGATAAAAATTTCCCCCCCCCAGTTTTATCTCTTGCGGATTTATTTAAAAAAAAAAAAGCCCGGGAAAAACTATAGACTCTTTTTTCCTGGCTTTTTGGGGGGAGTATTGTCAGCTGGCTTTTTTCTGCTGCAAACAAGTAGTTGGGTTTAGGGGCCCAGCACTTTTGGGACATTGTTCTTGTAATAGTTGGGGTTTCTATTTAGTAAGTAAAGACCCAAATAATTCCTAGGCCCGTTTTAAACCAAGAAAAAAGCCCCTGTTTTTTTCATAATTTTATGGTCATCGCGAAAGAAAAAGGGCCGCGAGCTTTGTGAGGGCTTCAAAAGACTTTTTGGGGGGTTTTGGGGCCCTTTGGGGGGGGTTGGATGACTTAATTTTGGGGGTTCTTTTTTTGTTTGTAATATTTTTTGGCTCAGGAAATTTTTGTCGTTTTTCCCAACCTTTGTTCATTGCCTGCTATAAGAATTTTTATTATTTTTGTTTATTATTGTACCTATTTTTGGAAATTGAAGGCAGAAGGGGATGTATAAACCGTGCCAACAGCAAAGTTACTTTCGTCTTGCGTTAAATTTTAAAATTTTTGGTACCCTTTTAATACTTTAAGGTTTAAAAAATGTAGAATTAAAGGCATCCCTAAATTTTTAAGTATTTTTTTTGTGCATAAAGCCCCGTTGAAGGATCGTTTTGCTCCGGCTCTCGCCCTTCCCTTTTCTTTCAACCCAGCCCAAAAAACCCAAAAATTTAAATAAGATGAGTCGTTTATTCGTTTCTATTCCCCCCTCTAGTTAGGCCTTAGAATGTCTAAGATAAATTTTGTCCTGGGTGTTTTATTTTTCTTGCTGTAGGGCCCCGGGTTTAAAGTTGGGCCCAAAAAAGGAAAAAATTTTTAAAGGGGGATGCCCGCTGTTATACTTTTTGTGCCCTTTCCCGAAAAAAAAGGTCGCCTAGGCCATGTTAAAAATCCAATTTTGTCTAAGTCTGTCTTGATGTTAAAATTGAAAAATTTGTTACAGTTTCCCTTTTAAAAAACCTTTATGGGCTATTCTGTTGCTGAGTGGATTTTTAAAAGGTTTGTCATTTGGCAATGGGGCTTGCAATTCAGTTTAAAATAAGTTAAAGGTGTTTGAAATGAAATCTTACCCCTGAAAACCCCACAAAGGGGTCATGGTGATTTTTAAAAGATCAGCATTCGGGCATCCACACCCCGTTGATGCGCAAAACACAGCAAAGTTTTAAAGGTTTGGGTAAAAAATGCATCGGATGACTAAAACCCCGTTTTTTATGTGGTCGTTTTTTAATAGGGGGGGTTGATAGGGTTTTCCCTGGGGTAATACCTTTTTATGAAAAAAAGGCAGTTTTGGGTCACACTCAATTTCCCAAGGGATCAGTTTTCTATATTTTAAAAATTTGTAGTGGGCCCCCCCCAAAAGAATATTTTGATCATTATTTGAACGCGTCCTTTTTTTTTCGTTCAAAAAATGTTTTTTTTAAAAAATAATACAAGACCCTCCCTTCGTTTTAGAACCTTTCTATTTTTAATTAAAAAAAATGGGAAGAGAAAGGTCGCATTCATGAAATATTTTTACAAAAATTTTAAGGGTTTTAAAATTAAATGAATCCAAGGAAAATAAAAAGGTTCTAAAAATTGACAAAACAGGGCCAAAATTTGCCAAATTAACAATACCCGATGGTTATTTCGGGGTTTTGCCTCACTAAAAAAAGCAATGAGAAAATTCGACATTACTTTAAACTTAACAATGGCCCAAAATTTAAAAAAAATGTTTAAAAATTCAAGCCTGAAGGGGAAAAAGGAGGGTTTCTTTTTGTAAAGAGTAGCCCAAAATGGTTTGGCTTTGCAGCTAACAATTTTAGATTTAGAGTTACACCCAAAAAAAATTTCTTTTGAGGGGGAAAATCCGCTCCCAATTTTTGCATTACTTTATTACTTATGGGTTTATTTTGGGGCGAGCTGGCACTGATGAAAAAATTTTTATGATGGAAGGCCCTCAACTGTTTTAAAGGCTCTTCCTCAGGGGGAAAAATGCATTTTTGGATTATTGAAATTTTACAATTCCCCAATTTTCTTTTTAAAAGATTTGTTTGTGGGGGGTTGGATTCCCTTTAATATAAAAAAATTTCAGACAAAGCGGGGGGGGGGGAAAAATTTTGAAAAGTGATAAAACCCACCCTTGTTTTGGGAAATAAAATAATAAGTTGTTCTAAAAAATAATGTCGGGGGGGCCCAGAAGAATAGGAGTTACATTAGCGCCTGTGAGGTGTATAACCTTAGAATTAAAAGCCCTTGCAGACTTTGCGGACTTTGAACGAACGGTGAGTAGGCGCTTTGTATGGTTTTGAGTACACTAAAGATGGTGATTATAAACGCAAAGGGGTTTGGCGCGACAGCAAAAAGTTTCCTAAACTAGAACAACTGGCAATTAGAGGCAATAATGTTGGCCAGTATGAATATAAAATAGTTCGAAAAACCTGACCTCAAATGGCACTTAGAACCATATTTAGAATGGGAAATAAAATTTGAATTCATTAAGCCATTTACATATTTTAGCCGTAAAAAAAGTTCAAAAAAAGCATTCAACTCTGGCCCTTTACAGGGTAAGTCTTATGCCGGACGACAATAGTCGGAAAGAAATTGAAATAACGCGTATGGGAAAAAACCAGTCCCATCCACAAAAAGAAACAGTTGTAAAAAAAGTTCACAAATTAAGTTCTTTCCAAGCAGAAAATTAGGAGACACGTTCACAATGATATTTGAAATTTCTGTCTTTAAAGATGTGGAGAGGGATGGGGTTTGGGGCGTTAGTGATGACCTTAAAAAAGGAATTTAATATTAGCTGGCAAACTTAGACGTTAAACGCCTTAACGTTACCATCGTCGTTCTTCACAATGGCGAGGTATTAAGATCATACAACAGCAACAAATCAATGTTGACTTAAATAGAAACAATCTTACAGAATGAATTGGATTAATCTTACACATTTAGGCCTCGTAGGGTTTTATTTATGAACAAGTTTTGACGGAGAGTATGATAAAAATATAACTGGATTAGATTAAATTCTGTTATAAACTATGGAGCAGTTAAACTTTATGATAAAATCCCCTATTGTTCAATGATTTGTGGGCAGACTGGTTGTGGAAAAACAATATTTGTCCTGACTTATTACAAACAGTTTATCGTTATAATTTTAATCATATTGTGATTTTCTGTCCAACACTTAAATGGAACAAAGCATATCATGGATAGAAGGTTTTATGGACAGATGATGAAATAAAATTTAGTTGATCCCAGCAATAAACAAAGTGAATGTCTAAAACGCTTTTTTATATTGTTTGAGGGAACGCAAAACGCTATTTTTTATAGATGACTGTTCAGCAGAAAAAGACATAGTTAAAAAGAGAAAACACTTTGTCGAAACTAGCTTTCAGCGGAGACATGCTCGGATAAGTGTGTGGATTTTATGTCAGAAATATAACTCAGTTTTAAAAGACTTTAGAGAACTTTTAAAGACTTTTAGTGTTATTTCACATGAAAGACAGAGACTCATTTGAAGAATGTTTGCGCGAAATGATGTTTTTGAAAACGATCAAGAAAAACATAGGATAAACCCAAACAAAAATCTGAAAAGTTTAGTAAATTAGTATTAAAAAGGATAACCCTGCACAGTTGTTTGTTTGTAGATAATGTTTTTTTTTTGGTTATTGAAGTCTTACTTGTCAGAAAAACTAATAAATGCCGTTTTTTGGGCCCACTTTCGCCCAAAAAACTTGGTGGAGGAGCACGTGGGGTAGAACAGACATTTATCTGTTCTCTCAGACAGATTACAGGACACAGATACAGACAAACAGATTACAGGACACAGATACGACAGACAGATTACAGGACACATATACAGACAGACAGATTACAGGACACAGATACAGACAGACAAAATTACAGGACAGATACAGACAGATTACAGGACACAGATACAGACAGACAGATTACAGGACACAGATACGACAGATTACGGACACGATACAAACCGATTACAGGACACAGATACAGACAAACAGATTACAGGACACAACAGGGTCTTTCCGGGACAGTGACAGTGTGTCTGTGGCGGTCACTAACCCCTTATCTTTTTTCATTTGGCTTCATTTTCTGCTCAGTCACTTCGTTCTGAAAGCTACAAATGACACATGTAATGTTTGAACTTGGGATGTTTAGGACAAGGGGTGCCGATGGTTATAGTGATTATGATTTAGGATGAGGAATAGTACGGTTTATTATTATTACCACAGACAATCAATTCTCTGTTTCAGACTCCATCTATGATTTGAGTGAAATGAATCATAAGATCCAGCCAAAACAGTTCGTTTAGACAACCTGTCAGAATCCATTAGCTACCCTTACCAAGTCTGAAGCAGACGGACAGACAGATTATGGTCCAGGTATTAAAGCTGAACGTTGATCCTGATGTGAAGGGGATCTCCTCCACCCGTTCCAGCAGCAGATACCAGGAAAGGAAGGGGACATCAGTCTTAAATCTTGCATTGTGTGCCCCGCTCCTCTGTGGGCGACGGATTCTTCGACAGCAGAGAGTTTTGAACACCATAAAATAAAAGCTTGCAATGAAGTATCAGATGTTTAAGGGTGAGCGTCCCCTGTTTTCACTCAGTCATGCTGTAATACTAATACACCAAACTGATGTTAAGATTGAACCTGTTTGTGGAATTAAGTCTGAACAGCACAGCTAGTGTTGACAGTGATGTCATTTATGACTGAACCAGTCATATCTAACATCATCAGCGATGTATCAAGATGAACCAGTCACTCAAACTCGCGTGATGTACAAGGGTGAACAGTCACATCAACTCTCAGTTATGTCATAGACTGAACAGTCACATCAAACTCAGCAGTGATGTCATCAAGATGAACCAGTCACATATACTCACAGTGATGTCATCAAGACTGAACAGTCCAATCAAACATCAGCAGTGATGTCATCAGAGAACAGTCCATCAACATCAGCAGTGATGTATCAGATAACCCGTCAATCAAACATCGCTATGATTTATCGCAAAGTGCAGTCACATTTAAACATCAGCGTAGCGTGATGTCATCAAGAATGATGCGTAAGCAAGCCAGGTTTCCACATC
>JAFLJL010004209.1:0-17707 GCA_018398815.1 Conus ventricosus | reverse complement strand
CAATTTTTAATTAATTAGCTTTTGTACTCAAAGTATAGTTCATGTTTGTAAGTGGTTCCAAAATAAGTGCTTTGGAGAATCCTTAGAGGCACTAGATTAGCTTTACAGACCATGTGTATACATTTACAGTGATTGGTTTGTTTTGCTCTTCAAACTGAGATATACCGTTTATACTTACTGGAAAGGTTATGTTATCAAAGTTCAGCTCTTGTTTGTATGCTTTATAATTGGAAACTCTGTTTGCATGATATTTAACAGGATGTAGATGCGCCAAAACACACCACATAAAACACATGTTGTCAGAATTATGTATGTTTAAGACTGCTCGTTTTAACTCTAACTCTTTTGGGAGAGAAATGTAAGAATTGCCAACTATAGGATAGAACTTTGTTTGTCTCAATCTGATTTCAAGGACTGTCCCTTCAGACCAGCCAGAACCCCTTAACTTTGCCTCCTCACTTGCATGGTTAAACTGTGTAAGCATGTAGTCGGCCCAGTCAGAGTTAAAGTCGTGATAGCTGATTACTTCTTTCTGTTTAGTTGAAACCCAGACTGGCATGTTAGTATCATCAGGCGTTATATAATCAATCAGAACGGCCAACAACACTTTTACTGGCGGTTCGGGTTTGAAGAGACTCTGGGATTTTAGAGATAGCATGTGCCACACTTTCATGAACGTTTGTAGGGTTAATGATGTCCATGTCCGCCTCACTAAACATATTGCTTAATTGTTTGTCACTGCTGTCAAATATTTCTTTCATCGTATATAGTTTTCCATCCTCGAATTTACTTGTGGTCGTCATTTTTAAAGCCAAGAGAACAGTAATATGCCGATTCTAGGCCACTTTCGCCCTCAACCAGTTTTCGGGCGAAAGTGACCTAGAATCAGCATATTACTGTTCTCTGACAAGTAAGACTTCAATAACCAAAAAATAACGATTATCTACAAACAAACATACTGTGTAGGTTATCCGTTTTCAATACTAATTTACTAAACTTTTCAGATTTTAGTTTTCGCTTAATCCTATGTTTTTCCTGATCATTCTCAATAACATCATTTTCACGCAAACATTCATCAAATGCATCTCTGTCTTTCATGTGAAATAACACTACAGTCTTTAACTGTTCTCTAAGTCTTTTAAAACCGAGTTACATTTTTGACATAAAATCCACACACTTATCCCAGCATGTCTTCCGCTGAAAGCTAGTTTCGACAAAGTGTTTCTCTTTTTAACTATGTCTCTTTCTGCTGAACAGTCATCTATAATAAATAGTGTCTGCGTTCCTTCAAACAATATAAAATAGCGTTCTAGACACTCACTCAGTTTATTGCTAGGATTAACTAAAAATATGTCATCATCTGTCCATATAAACCTTCTATCATGATATGCTTTGTTCCATTTAAGTGTTGGACAGAAAACCACAATATGATTAAAATTATAGCGATAAACTGTTTGTAATAGGTCTAGGACAAATATTGTTTTTCCACAACCAGTCTGCCCACAAATCAATGAGCAATGAGGAGTTTTTGTCATAAAGTTTAACTGCTCCATGGTTTTATAGAAGAATTTAATCTAATCCAGTTATTATTTTTATCATACTCTCCGTCAAAACTTGTTCAGTATAATAAAACCCTATGAGGCCTAAATGTGTAAGATTAATCCAATTTAGTTCTGTAAGATTGTTTCTATTTAAGTCAACTTTGATTTTGTTGCTTGTTGTTATGATTTAATATCCTCACCTTGTAAAGAACGAGGGGAAACGTTAAGGCGTTAACGTCAAATTTTGCCATAATTTTAATTCCTTTTTTAAGGACTCACTAACGCCTAAAACCCCCCACCCTCCCACATCTTTAAAGACAAAATTTTTAAAATATCTTTTGTGAACGTGTCTCTAATTTTCTGCTTGGAAAAAACGAAATTTTTTGTAAACTTTCTTTAAAACCGTTTTTTTCTGTGGGATGTACGTTTTTTCCATACGGCGTTATTTTCAATCTTTTTCCACATTGCGCCGGCATAAGATTACATGAAAGGCCAAGTTGAATGTTTTTCTGAAACTTTTTGGGGCTAAAAATTAAAGGGGTTATGATTCAAATTTTTTCCCTTTAAAATTTGGGTTCAAGGCCTTTTGGTCGGGTTTTCGAACTTTTTTATTCATAGGGCCAAACATTATTGTTTCTAGATTGCGCAGTTTCTATTTTTAGGCGGCCCAACCTTTTGGGTTTTAAAATCCCATTTTTAGTTACTCAAACCCATACAAGTCCCTACTCACCTTTCTGTAAAAGTCCGCAACGTCTGAAAGGGTCTTTTAATTCTAGGTTTAAAACACCCACGGGCGCTAATGTAACTCCTGATTTTTTGGGGCCCCGGACATTTTTTTTTTAGAACCTTTTATTTATTCCAAAAAATGTTGGGTTATCAAAATTTCAAAATTTTCCCCCTTTGTCGAAATTTTTTAAATTTTAAATGATCCAACCCCCCACAAACTAATTTTTAAAACTGAAAATTTTTTAGGAATTGTATAATTTCATAATCCAATATGCCTTTCCCGAGGGAGCTCTTAAAACTTTGGGGGCCTTCCCTCAATAATTTTACGTGCCATCATTCAAATAACATAAGAAAGAATGTAATCAAGATCGAGGGGTTTTCTCCCTCATAAATTTTTTTTGACGTAACTCTAAACTTAAACGGCCCCGTTTGTCAGCTGCAAAGCCTAACTTTTTTACTGTCTTTATAAAAATAGTCCCCACTTTTTCTTTTTTCGGGTTTAAAGGGCCCAACATTTTTTCAATTGCATTTTTAAATTTGAGAGCAATGTCGAAGTTATCATTGTTTCTTTTGGAAAAACCCGTAAAACCCATCAGGTAGGGTTAACGGGCTAAAAATTTGGGCCTCTATTTTTAAACTTTTTAATTTTATTTTTCCCCTTTGGGCTTTGCTTATATTAACCCCCTCGACTTTGTAAAATTTTTCTACGCACTTTCGGGTTCCCGCTTCGTTTTTAAAGCATGTTCAAAAAACAAAGGGCGTCTTGAGTTGTTTTTGTTAAAAAACTTTTTTTTGAACGAAATAAAAGAGCGCGTTTTTCCAAAAGAAAAATTTTTCTTTTTGGGCCGCAACAATCTAAAAATATAGCAACGACCCCCTTGACATTGCTGTGACCCAACTAACCTTTTCAAAAAAAGGTGAGAATTAAAAACAGATATCAAAACCCCCCTGAAAAAAAGACTACATCGAAAAAGTGGGGTTCATCATCCGTGCATTTTATCAAACCATTAAACTTTGCTTTTTTTGTCAAAACTGGATGGGATTCATGCTGACATTTTTAAATCATCCGCCCTTTTGGTGGGGGTCAGTGTACTTTTCATTTTTTAAACCCCTTCAACGATTTTGACTGAACGCAAGCGCTTCCCAAATAAAACCGAAAAACCCTTTCAAAACAAATAACTAAGGCTTTAAAAGATTTGAAAACGAATTAAATTTTAAACATCAAGAAGACTTTAGAAAAAAGTTGATCTTAACATGGTTAGGCCCCCCTTTTTTGGGGGGCGTTCACAGAAAGTAAACTATGACTGGAACCCCCCTTACACATTTTTTCTCTTCAGGCAAACGTTCACCCGGCATGACAAGAGAATAAACAGCATACAACTTTTATTTAACATTTCAAAGGGGCCTAACAAAAGCGGAATAAAAACAAAATAAACGACTCTTTTCGTTTACGTTTGGTGTTTCTAGTCGAAAGCACAAACGGATCAGCATAACAAACCTTCTCGGGCTTTGATCCAAAAACAAATTTAAAAAAAAATTTTTAGAGGACGCCATTAAATCGCGTTGTTTTCCTTAAATTTTAAAAAAGGTCCCAAAATTTTTACAATACGCAAGATAAAAATAACTTTTGTTTGGGGCCGGTTTTTACAGCTGCCCCCCCCGACTCCGGGGCACAATAATAAACACAAAAATGAATCCTTGGGGCAGCAATAAACGAAGGTGGGAAAAAAAACGAAAAAAATTCGAGCCGTAAAATTGCAAGCATAAAAAAAAAAGATGACCCCCCGAATAAGTCACCAATCCCCGGGTCCAAAGCCCAAAGGCCGTGAAGCCCGGACTCTGTTCGCGAAACAAAAAAAATGACCCTGAATATGAAAAGCGCGCTTTTTCTTGGATAACTGGGCCTAGGATTACTCGGTCTTTTTTTAAAATTTAACCCAACAAGAAAAAACAATGCCCAAATGCCGGGGAAAACCAAATACTTTGCTTTCAGAGACAAAACCAAAAACAATCCCCCTAAATGCCAGGTAAAAAAATCTATAGCTTTTCGGGAATTTTTTTTAATAAATCCCAAGATATTAACTGTTTTTTACCCATATTTTCAGGCGGTGATGGGGGCAGCGGTGGAGGCATCTTTTACCACCACCGCCCGTAATAGCCATACCAGTGTACTTTTTGCAAATCCAAGGCCCCTTTTTAACCTTGCTAAGTACCCCTTTCTCTCTAAACGTTTCTTATTTTTTCTGTAGTGTTGTGTCTTAAAAAATTCTTTGGGTAGTTTTCTCTTATTCTGCTCACTTGGTTCGCAAATTGTTCTCGGGGGTTTGAAAACTTTTGTCTTGCTGATCTCTCTTGTTCAAGACTTTTAGTCTTTGGGGTTTTTTTCTTTTTTTTTATCATTCCAAAATTGGGGTCATCAGCCTCAAAATTTTTTTTTTTTTTTTTTTTTTTTAAAGCTCATCTATTTCACCCCCTTTTTTCAAATTTTTTTAATTCGCCCTAATTTCTTTTAAAACGATAAGGGCCGTATTTTTCGCATGGGGACGGGGATCTTATAGTCTTTAATGCTGTTTTTTTTCGAAAAAAATGGTTTCTGCCCCTATGCATTTTTTATTTATCTGCATTTATTAATTCTTTAAGTTCCTGTTTTGATTTGGTTACTGTGGGGTTCCTGCGGTGTTTTTAAATTTTAAAAACTCCTCCTCCCCTAATTTCGTCTAACAAGACCAAGGGGATTTTTTTGTTTCACCGAGTCTTTTTTTAATGTACCTTGCTAAAAACTTTTTATGGGGCTGGTTTAGTTTTAAGCTGTACAAGTTGCCTTGATCGTTTTTTTACAAAAAAATGGTCATCTTTTACTTCAAAAAACATTTGGGGCTATAAAACGGAGGGTTTTGACCTAAATTTGGTACAATGACTAACCTTACTTTCTGTTAATTCCGCCGCAATGAAGCGCTGGCGAGCCCTGTTAAGGGGTCATTTCCTCAGTCGTCTCCGGATCAAAAACACATAATTTCTTCACCTTCAAAGCCTGCCATGTTTTTAAAAAAATTAACTTTTTATTTTTTTTTAAAAAAAGTCACAAGCCATTCGTTCTTGACCCCAAAGAAACTGAAAAACCCCTTTTGGGGGAAGGGAAATAAGCGGGCTATTCTGTTTCCAAAAATCATTACATTTTTGCGACAAAATTTACTGTCAAATTTCCAAACCAGGAGCAATGACGTGATTGTCCCGCCTGCGCTCTTTCTTTCAAAATAGTCTCGCTTCAACAACAACACAAGCAGGACGTTTTCCAGAACTGGGGCGGGCAACGTTAAAAAAAATTTCATAAAACTTAGGGGCAAAAAATATTTTTTTTTCACAATGCAAAATATTTTTAACCTATTCGATCTATGGCTAACCGGAAGAAAGGTATCTTTTCGTTTCAAGGAAACGAAAAAAGAAAAGACTAAATTAGAATAGGCCGCACTCGACCGATTATAAAAAACAGCAAAAAAACGTAGCTGTAAATTTGCGTATGGAAACGCTTTTTTCCCTTCCCTTAGATTTTGAGCTGTTTAAAAGCGCATGCGCCATACTTTCAAGGAGCATTAAAAGACAGATTTCAATGAACTAACTTTTTAAAGATAAAACGTGTTTTCAGATCACAGACACCGAAAAAGTACAGCATTTCTGACATCCGTTAGAGTTTGACGTTGTTAGCAACCCTAATTTAGCAAGGGTGATTTAGCAACAAAATTTCAAAATTTGCAAAATATTTCAAAAGGATTCAATACAAAAATATCCCCCGAAGCAGGGCAGACCTATATGGAATTTTTGTTTTAGGTCGCAGCAAGATCGTTAAAAGGTATTTTATTGCTGTGCGAAAATGAAAAACCCTTAAAAGAGGAAATGAAAATTTTTTTTAAACCCAAAATAACGAAAGTACAATGTCGATTGGGGTGTCCTAACCCAAAACTACGTACGGCTTTAAAACCCTTTCAGCAATTTTTCGAAATAAAAACTGTTGGGGGCGGGAGGTTAGAAATCCAAAAGTTTACCTTGTGCCCCAAAGATTTTCTTCACAATGTTTGGCTGTGATTATTTAACAAAGAAATAAAGGTTTATGGATTGACCTAAGGTCAACAGGGATAATCATTGCATGGAAGCGGGAGAAATGTGAGAGACGTAATAAACACAAATTGATAAAAGAAAACCGATAAACCCCTTAAAGTACATTTGTTTTTAAAAATGATGCGCAGGAAAATTTAAAATAACAATTAAAAGATATACAATACTAAATTATTTTTATTTTATAAAAAGCATGTCTGTTCAAGTTTATCCAAATGTGCCTACAGCGCCGCCAAAAGAAGAGATAGTAGAAACCCCTAACATAAAAACCTTTAGATTAACAAACATTACGCAAATGCAGCAAGTACTAGAGCAAGACCTTTCAAATACAGCAAAACCAAACGAAGGTATTCTGCTGCCTTTAATGCTGTTACATATGTTAATACTGGAACATCGACTATAAGCGCTCTATCAGCAGGAACGAGTGTTGGTCTTTTAGCAACGGGCATAGGCGCACCCGCAGCTTTACCTCTAGGCGGTTTGTCTTTAGCTCTTGGCCTGTGTTCATTAGCTGTAAGTGCTGCTGGCAAAAAATTAAAAACTAAACTCCAAAAGCACACAGCTATGGTTCAGCTAATAACAGCTAAACTTAGCTCGTTCAAACTGACAATAAATAAAGCACTTGTTGACTCAAACATCACGGATGAAGAATTTAATCGTTTACAGGCCGATTTTGATGACTACAAAAGACAAAAGTTTGATCTTCAAAGAAAGGCGAGGACAAGTTTTTCTCAACAGCCAGACGCCGAGCAGATCAAAAAGGAATGCTTAAAAAAAGTAAACGAGACATTAAACTCTGTTCTAAACAGCTCACAGTAACAACATCGAAGGGTGTTTATACTTTAGTTTATGAGTCCAAGCACAAAAAGACCGTTGATATTGATTCTGATTAAGCCGTTGTATTTTTTTAATTTAAATAAATATGTTGGCTTAGAAAAGAAAGACAGCATGGCTAAGATATATGAAGGCCCAGATGAATTGTTTGAAGGAATGCTTGAGAGAGAGCGTTTATCAAGAGCACTGAATGATATTGATTTAGAAGTCATTGACCCAACAAACGTACAGGCAAGTGTTGTTCATGCTATTTCTCAAGTTCCAGGCAAACTAACAATAGACCCACCGGTTAAAGTAATGTTAGCTGTTTTAATCGACTATGTAACAATAAATGAAGAAAATCTAGAAGTCTGGGTCTCGACTAAACAACAGACTATTCTTTCCTTAATGACTTAACACCCGGTTGGGCAGACGAACTGCTTACACAGTTTGACGCTGCCGCTGAAGAAGCTAAAATGAGAGGCTCTGGTTGGTCAGAGGGCGAAGTCTTAGAGATTAGATTAAAACAGGCTAAGTATGCACCGATTGTAGGCAAGGCTTACATTCCGCTACCTCGGGAGTTTGGTTTCAAAGAGAGCAGTTTTAAACATAAAAAATTCAGACAACAAATGTTTTATGTGGTGTGTTCTTGCAAGCTGCATCATGTCCGCGAACACGCAGAGAGAGTGACTAACTATCGGCAATACACCAAAGATCTTAACTTCAATGGAATATCCTTTCCTGTTAGTGTAGACCAAATTGATCAGTTTGAAGAACAAAACAACCCAATAACTGTTAATGTATACACATGGGATGAAGAAACAAATTTGGTGCCAATTAAAGTGTCCAAGAACAGTCCAACAATAGGCGAACCAGCCAAAAGTCATGTGGACTTACTCCTAATGTTTTCGCCAGCAGGGCTGCCACATTACACATTGATACGCACAATGAGCAGATTATTAGCGCATACTTCAAAACATGAACATAAACAAGAATTCTGTAGAAAATGTTTAACAAGAATTCCAACCGCTCAAGCCGCGCTTGAACATATAAAACATTGTAAAAGTTCTGTAGACTGTAAGACAGAACTAACTACGCCCCCGCCAGGATCTAAAGTTAGTTTTAAGAACTGGAAACGGCTGCAAACAAGTCCATACGTAGTTTACGCAGACTTCGAGTCGCTTATTGTTCCTTATGAAGGGCCAGCACCACAAAAACTTCGAAAAACAGTCTTAATGAGTAATCATCAGATTTGTTCATTTGCCTTCATTATTGTTTGGTCGGATGGCGTTTATTCAGAACCAGAATTATATAGAGGACCAGATGCTGCAGAACATTCTTAAAACGCATGCAGCAAGCGCGTACGCCTGTTCTAATAATCTAATTTATCTGAAATCATAATGCGCCTGAAACAACAACAGTATGACTCAGCCACACATTGTTGGATTTGGGGTTTGGAGCTAACCCCCAAGAGTGTAAACCCCACAGTAAGAGCCCCATGACCCACTTTGGGGGGGAAGTTTAGAGGTGCGGGCCCCACAGAAAAATCCCAATCTTCAACTAAATTTTGGTTTCCAAAGACATGGAAGTCCCTTTGTATTCTTTCAAAACTTGCGAGGTTTTTAAACCTCACCTTTAAGGCAAGCAGAAACCAGCTTTTTCCCGGGTAGCATGCATTGAAACCAGTCATCAGAAAATTTTCATTTTGTTTCACTTTAAAAAAACTTTTTCCTTTCTACAAACCCCTAGGGAAACCATTTGAGGGGCTCTTTAGAGGAACTGGCTATGTCCTTAAAGTCCTGCCCAAAAAGGGAAAAAATTTTTTTTTTTGACTCAACTTTTGGGGGGGAAAGGGTTTTTACCCTTATGAATACTTTAACATTTGGGGAAAAGGGGTTTTTTGACGAAGATAATTTTCCGCAAAAGGGCGCTTTTTTTCTAGTCTTAGAGGAAAAGGGGAACCAGGGGATCCATTACCACATGCTCAAGATCGTGGCAGAATTTTAGAGTGAAAAAAAAAAAAAACGAGGGGAAACCCTATCATGATTATCCCCTTGAGGGCCCAGTGAAAGTTTGTTGGGGGAAACGTCTTTGAAAACATTAAAAAACCCGCTGAAAAAATTACAGTTTGGATCCTGCGATTAAATTTCTTCGGCCCGGGGAATGATTTGGGGAAATGCTTTTTTTAAAAGTTTATGGATTGCAGATTGATTTTTTGTCTGCCCTACCTTTGATTCAGATGATTGAAAAGGGTTTGCTGGAGGAATTAGTTTGGGCGTCGCATCATTACTGAAAAAGAAAACAAAAAAACTTGGAGACTAGACCCGAGAAAAAGGGGTTTAACTTTTCTCATGTATTTAGATGCAAACAATCTGTAGGGATGGGAAATGGCGCAAATCATTTCCCATTACGCAACTTTAAAATGTACCAGGCGGCCGACCCAAATAAAAACAAAAGGCTTTTAAAGGGGTTGGGGTTTAACGCTAATCAACAGCGGGATCCCTTCTAGAATTTGATTTTAGAATACCCTCATGAACTCCATGACCTGCATAATGACTACCTTTAGCAGCAAAAAGCCCTAAAGAGGTCCCAAAAGAACCACCTAAAACTTTGGGGCCCAATCTTCGCGGCCAAAAAAAAAAAATTTGTCATTTTCCGGGCTTCTCAAATTTTTTTTTAAAAACATGGTTTGAAGTTTTACAGCAGTTCATTTCATAATTTTCTTTTGATCAAAACAGTTTATGAAGCCTTTAAACATGAAGAACCCTGATCTCAGAAAAAAAAATAAAAACCCAGATGCTTCAGAAAAAAAATTTTTTCAAGCTGATGACCCAAAAGCTTTTTTTGGGGAAAAACTAGGAGAATCCCCACAAACCCCAAAGATGTCAATTATCAAACCCAAAAAGAAAAGAAGCAATTTTAAACTGACTTCCAAAAAAACCCAAAATTTTCGGGCTTTGAAAAATTTTTGATCGCTTTTTGGTATAATGATGAAAAAAAAGGGAAAATCAAATTGGGGCAAACCTTTTTTTATTGGGTTTTCTGTTTTAGGAAATTTTCAAGCTTTTTGGGTGTTAGAATTTCTTTTTTACTACTTTTAAACCCTTTGTATCCGGGGCCCAAATACTTTTCACGGTTTCAGATAGTTTTTTTAAAAGATTTTCCCCAGAAGACATCTATAAAGACATGGGAAAACCCAAGTACAAAGGGCGCGGGGGGACACACATCGGGTTAAACCCCAAAGATTTCCCCCTTTTTTCATTCAAAAAACCCTTATTTAAAAAGGTTTTTTTAAAATGAAAGGGTGAAATTTTCTGGAAAGGTGTCATGGGGTTGTGGGGTTAAAAGGGCAAAAAAAAAAGACAGTATTTCGAAACCCAGGAGAAAATTTATTAAGGGAAAACAAAGGGGAAAATCTCGCAGGGGGGTTGTGCAGTCAAACAAAAAACTGACAACTACAAAAAAGCATTGTTTGGCAAAAAAGCTTTTCTCTGACAACTTAAAAAATGCATTTAAATTTCATGAGACAACACAAAAGTTTTTTAAAAAAAGAAGTTTTGATGAACAAACACCCAAAAAAGGGGGTTTGTTAATTTCCCGAGTTTTCATATGCAATCGGGCACTGGGGGGCCGGGATAAACAGGGGGGTTTATATTTTTCATCAAAATTTTTTTATAAGATCAATTTATTGCTTATCCAATTCATTTAAATCTTTTCTCATGTTTGCCTTACCCCGTTCGAATTTTTTTTTTATTTCAAGATATTCTTTTTCCCAATTTGGGGGTTTGAGTTTTTAGGCGTCTGGAATGATTTAGCATCATTTATTAACCCCGAAAAAAGTTTCCTTAATGATTTCACGCATTTAAATGATTCCCCTATCATTTTCAAAGGGCTCTTCCTTTACCCTTCTTGTTTCGTTCTTTCGCTTTCCTTCTGGCCTTCCCATTTTTTAAAACCAAAAAATGTTTACGTAAATTAAATTAAAAAACGGAAATGTGCCTGGGGGAATTTCCCGCAGTTTTTCCCCACAAAGATCTTGGGGGAGCTGGTTGTTTTGTTTGTGCTTTTCTCGTAAATAATACACGGGCGGATTCAATCTTTACAATTCTTTTTATTTCGTACGGGTCAACACTCCAAACTGGATCGGTTGCCCTGATGCGAGTGTCCCCTTCTGCTCCTCCCCCGTAAATAAAGGTACCTTACTTTTAAACCAAACGGCAATAGTTTGCCGGATGAAGACTCTCCTTCAACAACATTTATTGTTTTTTTTGATTGCTTGTACTGGTTTTAGCCCTTTAAATTCTTCATTATTCATTGCGCGCAAAACTGAGGGCAGTCTTCTAACCCATTCTGTGTTGCGAGAATTGTCAATCAGCTCTCTGTGATACTGGTAGGAGAAAGTCTTTCAGCTAACTGTTTGTTAAAGTTTTCAACTAAAGCCTGTGATCTGTGAACTCCCGGAATGCCTCTCTAATGGTAACTCTATGTTTATAACATAATTGATTCACTTGCCCTTTAAATTCTTTTCCATCATCGACTTGAATCATGCGAGGATAAGTTAACGGACCTCGTTGGTATATCAGCTGTATGGCAACAGCAACAGCAGAAGCACTCTTTGTGTTAATGGTTTCCGCATCTTTGTATCTTGAAGCTACGTCAATGACTGTAAGTGCGTACTTAAATCTTTTTCGTCTAATCGTATCAGAGGGTAAATATAGAAGGTCCATTTGATGGGTGTCGTTCGGTATTGTATTCACAAAGTGTGGTCTCTGTATTCCGTTTGGGCGCAGGTAAATAAATTTGCCAAATCGCTTGTTTAGATAACCATTCTTTTGCTGTTTGTTCACTGACTCCTGCCGCTTGGCTTAGCTTTTGTATTGCTGGATACCCTTCCAATATCCTTTGGGCGAATAATAGATTTTGTTCATTTTTTATTCAGCCAATATTATGTGCAACAAAATACACGACGGTCATACCAACGACAATAAACCCGATTTCTTGCATCTTTTGTTTTTCTGATGGATGATAAAAGTTGCTGAATTTTGGTGGGGCAATGTCTGGATTGGGTTTGCCTGTTACTAGATAATATTGTTTTATTGCTTGATCAACATCTTTAAATGTGTAAGCTGCATGCCCCTGTTTTTTCAGTTCGTCGTTAATAAAATCTAACTGCTCAATTCTCTGCTTTTCATATGCAGCTTGTGCTGCGGCTAGTTGCTCCATGCTATTTATGTCTTTTTCTCTCGCCGTCATCCCGTAGTTTACTAAACGCGTAATTACTTCCGCTAAAAGCAAGCGCATTAACCACAGCACCACCTATCATCATTACGAGTGAAGCCATTTTTTATAAATGTATTTTTTTTTACATATTAATACTGTCTGGAATTATTCCTTGCTTAACTAGAAAATCTTTCGTAGCAATGAAGCTGTAATAATAGCGATTAGCTTTGCTGAATCCTCAAAGTCTAGTTTGCCAAGATCTGCTGGTTTAATTCTTAACAAGACTTTTACCAAGCATTGAGTATCCTACACTTAGACCTCCAATAACAGCAGAATGGTATACAAGGTTAGCAACAGTTTTTTCGGTGCTCATTTTTAGAAAATAAATAATTATAATTTAAATAAAAACTGAACAGTGATGATCTACTACAGCTACAAGGCAGCCTAAACCTTCCTGAACTTATGAATGACCAGTTGATGATCAAGCTATTATGCCCAAAAAGGAGAGGCTGTATTCTTTGGCAGCATGTGGGAAAACAAAACAGTTCCTCGGAACTGAATTCAGCATAGAACAGATTCAACAGATGCCTCCACAAGACATTATAAAGTATCATAACAGGTATGAGGCGCAGTTGGGGTCGAAAATGGTAAAAAGCGTTGGGCAAACGGTTCTTAGTTTGTACACTAAACTAGTCAGTAGATTTGCTCCCATTGATTCTGAACAAGATCGTACGTATGATTTAACGCAAGATCCAGTTTAACAAAGTCATTAGAGTCTCTAGGTGTGATCTATTACTACAGATTTGGAACATTGTTATCGCCATTAATCATGGATTAATAACTTTTAATCATATAGATTTTGTTTCCCTTCAAAATGAACGACCTGAAAAATCATCAGAACCAGAATCAGGAAACATTGAATCAAGTGGAGAAAGTAACCAAGCCAGAAATCAGCAGAATCAGAAACACTGAATCAGGTGGGGCCAGTGAAAAGCATCCCCATCCTGGCGTGTTAAAGCAGGAAAAAAATTAGCAGAGTGGAACAGACAAAAAAAATTAATGTTGCAGAATATAACTCATCATGAAAACATAACACCGCCACGCCAGAACAAGTTGATTCAATGCCCGCTATAAAAACTCCATGTGATACAAGGCCTACAGCACCAAAGTCTTCATGGAATATTGAACTTAAAACTGTTGCCATTTTTGGCGCCATTGCTGCTGTTGGGGGCAGTTATTACGGTTATAAAATATATAACCAATGGCAACAAAAACAAAAGCAATCAAAAAATTTGAACCACTAAATACAGAAAAAGACAACAGCACGCCAAAACCGCCAACAACAAAAGATCATTTTGATCCATTTCAAATGGAATAAATATTTTAAGAACTTAATTTTAATTTTTTAATAAAAAA
Organism: Conus ventricosus; assembly: GCA_018398815.1. Lineage (NCBI taxonomy): Eukaryota > Metazoa > Mollusca > Gastropoda > Neogastropoda > Conidae > Conus > Conus ventricosus. The sequence goes on along the minus strand of JAFLJL010004209.1, from coordinate 3,881 downwards.
TAGATCATGGCGTATTATAAAATGATAAAGTCAATAAATATAGACATGGAGTCTATAAAAGACATTTCCATAGACCAGAATTGTAATCAGTGCGTTGCTTAGATGTAAGAACTTCATTAAGAATCTATGCTGACCGATCTTGCGCAGAGAACGCTGAGCAAGACATCCTCAACGATGACGCGTTTTTTTTTAGGCGTGTGTGTACTATATTAGACATCTACTATTTAAGATAAAAACATAGATTGTATTTTTGATAATTATAAGAAACTTGAATAAGAACTTGTTGTACTTAAAGATGACTTAATCAAGAACTTATTAAGAACTTAATCAAGAACTTAATCAAGAACTTATTAGAACTTGAAGTAACTTAATTAAAACTTAATTAAGTTCTTAAGGATGACTTAATTAAGAATTTAGAGTGACTTAATTAAAAACTTGGAAGTGACTTGGGGTTAAGAACTTGGGGTGGCTTAATTAAAATCTCTCACTTAGAGGTAACTTAATTAAAAACTTAAAGTTACTTGATTAACCTTTACCAACCAAGTCGTTCAAAAGTGGGTAACAGGATACACTTCCATAAAATGGTCCAAGGAAATAAGCGCTGTAACTAGTCTTGGGGATGTTAGAACGAGTTACTTTCAGTGGCCTATTATGAACTTGGCTGCGTCTCATTATGTGTAAAGCCCTGTGTTTGTCGCGCTGGGTGACAGTGTGTCATCACACACACACACGCAATACACACGCGCGTTACACTGTCTAATATCACTTTAAAGTGGAAAAGACGTTAAATCAAAGACCAACACACACACGCGCGCGCATGCACACACACACACACATACTTACGCGCACAGCCTGCTAAACAGAACACACGCGGCATTTGCGCCGCACACACTACACACACACACACACACACATGCCCACGCCATGTAACATGTACGGGCGGCCCTGGGCGGATCATGTGATAGGACTGCGCACTATCCGATTACTTACTATGGGGGCCAGCCAGAGCCAGACCCCCACACACACGCAGAAAGAGAGAGAGAAAGAGAACAACAGGTGAGAATGAGACGGTAGTTTGACAGGGAGCATATAATTACACGGCAAGCGGCGAGCGAACGCTGTGTGTATGTGTGTGTGGTGTGTGGGTGTGTATCAGGCTTTACCTTTCGGGCTGATTGTACGTGTTGGTGTTTTCAGCTTTAAGCAGATCAAACAGCCACGAACGGTAGCAGGTTGAGCGTTAGGCCTTGGCCGTTGCTTGCACACACACACACACACACATACGTACGCGTGCGCACACACACACACACACACACACACACACACGCGCGCCGCATGCACACACACACACACACACACACACCGCGCGCGCGATGCACACACACACACACACACACAGCACGCACACACTTACACACACACACATACTTACGCGCACAGCCTGCTAAACAGAACACACCAGCATTTGCACCGCACACAACGCCACCTGTCTAGAGGCGCGCACGCAGCTTTATCAGATTGCATCACGAAAAGTAGTAATGGAGTGGTCTCCCTGTACACGTGGATTGCACCACCACCAAAAGTAAGCTTAAATATAAGAATTCAACTACTCGCTATTGGTGTCGGTTGGCCACCGCAGGCGTCACACACTTTCGGAGTTTGGAGTTGCTGAGTTCAGGGCTGCACTTCCCTCATTAGTTGGTCACACAGTTTCGAGTTTCGAGTGAGACCAGAGTCTTGGGGTCAAGTTCACCCCATCCAGAATGAAGACCGGTGCCAGCCATTCCAGACCAGAGGCCAGCCACCACCACCCAAAAAATCCCAGGGCAAACATACTCCTGGGTTTCCCCCCCTGAAAGCATGGTCGACACAAAGTGACGCCTGCGAATAAAATTAAATCAACAGTCGGCCATGCTCAGGGAGGGGTTTTTTGCTATTTTTTATGTTAAAAAAAATTGTATTGCTTCGCCTTTTTTTAACAAATACTCTAACATGCAGTTAAAGTAAACTTTTATCCATTGTTAAAATAACACACCCAAGCACAGTAGATCCCTTGTTAAAATAACACAGCCAAACACAGTAAACGCGTCCTTCCCGTAAGCAGTCAGTGAGAGAAATGTGAGTCAGCTGTGACATCGGCCCATCGCGCGATGGCAGCTGTGTCTAATTGCCGCAACACAAAGACTAGTTCGAAATCGTTATGTCTAGTCACGTAGTAAGTAATCAGGTGCCGACCATGCCGGGTCTCTGCAGTAATCGATAGTAGCAATTAAAGGCTCCCCACCCTTTGTATATGGGCGCGTTCAGTCGCGGCTGCTTTTCCCCTACGTTACTCTATGGGACGTGTTCAGCCCCGGCTACTTTCCCCTACGCTACTCTCTGAAAACTTTAGTAAATTAGTATTGAAAACGAATAACCCTGCACAGTATGTTTGTTTGTAGATAATCGTTATTTTTTGGTTATTGAAGTCTTACTTGTCAGAGAACAGTAATATGCTGATTCTAGGTCACTTTCGCCCGAAAACTGGTTGAGGGCGAAAGTGGCCTAGAATCGGCCATATTACTGTTCTCTAGCCACAATATTTACGTAAATTAAAAAAATAAATGTATATAAAAGTAAGTAAAACAGGCTTTTATTCTTCACCTAAGCGTTTTCAATACTTCAAGACATGTTAACCTTACAATACGCTGCTAATATTTTAGCTTTTTTTTTGAATCACTACAGTTAATGGTTCATCACTTGATTGCTTCTTAAATAGTTCACTATGATCTTTTATTATATTGTCTACATCATTCTCAAAGCCAAATTCACTAAAATCAATGTTTAATACTTCCATTGCTTCGCCAAATAGTTCATTACAATTCTTTAAATCAGATTCACTGAGTTCGGCAGCCATTTTTTAATCTAAAATAAATAAAAAAATAATTGTAAATTCAACTGTTATTTATATTCTTTTCTAATCGTAAAACCTGATCTCATTAAAGCGAATAGCTACTCCTTCAGGGGTGGTAGAAACAGTCAGATTAACATCTTCAGGAGACAATTATCAACTAATATGGCAAACAACTTTACAACTGGCTGGGACCAAGAATCTGGTATTTTACTGACAGCTTCCAATACACTTTCTCGCATGTCTATTCGATTAAAAAGATCAGTAATTAATTCTTCAAACCTGCTCTTTAACTCATCTTTATCGTCCTCCCTCTCCCAATCAACTCGTAAAGTATATTAATAAGCTCTGTAGCTATGTCGGCCTTCATTTTCTAAACCAGAATAAACACGACAATTAAAAAAATTAAGTAATCAGTTTCTCTCGTTTTGTGCAAGAATCAGAAGAAGTTATATGTGTTTCCAGTCTGGGATAGTATTGTCAAGCCATATATACATTTTTAGTTGATTTTATGTGCCTGGAGAGAATGTAAATATGCGGGTTCAAGATCACCAAATCCTATTCTGCACGGAAACCCCCGTTTTAAATTGGCAATTACGTCAATTTTAGAGGTTTTGGCGTGTTAATCTTAGTGTGAAACAGGTGTTAATTTGGTCAAAATTGAAATGTGATGGACGTGATTTGTATGTGAAAAAGGGGTTTTCGTGCAAAATAAGATGGGTGGTCTTGAACCCGCATATTACATTCTCTACACACACACACACACACACACACCACACACACACACACACACACACACACACACACACACACATACACACACACACACACACACACACACACACACACCACCACACACACAACACACACACACACACACACACACACACATATATATATATATATATATATATATATATTGAATTATAAACAAAGCTTGCCTTTCTAGATTGATTATGTCTTTTTTATTTGTTGTACTAACCTTGAATAG